>JAHZMZ010005375.1:0-10217 GCA_027743805.1 Lepidocyrtoides sp. E14
AACAATGGATGTGTTGTATGGAGAGGAAAGAAAAAAAATATTACAAAGACAATATTATATCTGACATCCTTCTGGTGCTGCTGCCGGTGTAAGAGAAGAATGACTTTTTTTTAGCTGAAACTGTGGAACTATAGTCTTGCAAGCGGCGTGAGTCACCAAAGTGCAAAAAAAGTACAACAAACCACAGCAACAGCAAATAAAATGTTATGCAAAGGAACGTCTTTCTCGTGCATGTTTCAGAGTGAATACGCAAATCGGGGAGGAATATTGAGCTGATAAGTGTAATCAATAAGTTGGTCATCGTCTGATATTTTGTAAAAGGAAGATACCTGTTTTGCAAGGTGAGATATTCACCAATGCTGTACATTTATTTATTTTTTAAATAACCAACGGTATCTAGATGAGGTAAGGTGCTAAAAAAATCCAATATTTGTTTGTTCATTTGATGAGCATGAAAATTTCTTTTCAGTATGTTATTTTACAGTGAAATAAAAAAAACCATTCGTGCCCATTTTCGGTTGCTCTAGTAGTCGTTATTTTTGGCAAAAAACTAGAAATTTTGTAGACCTACTGTTCTTTAAAGGCAATGGAAAGAAATGAGTGTTGTCAAGTGTGTATGTTTTGCTGTCGTCAGACTTGAAGTGCACGGATATGTATTTATGCTTTGTCGTAAAAATGCTCTCTCTCTCTCACTCTATCTCTTCCTTATACTTGTGTGTCGTAAAGATTGGTTATCGTTATGTCAGTATTTTTGGCTGCTGTGTGTTTAAAGCATTTTAGCTGATATGGTGTATAGTTTAGGTGTAGTCAATATTTAACTTGGTCCCTCTTTTTTTCTATTATCCTACTCGTCGTCATCGTCGTCATCATCCCTCTTATCTACACACTCACAAAATTGTATTTATACTGTGGCAACAACATTCACGTAAGCTTATTAAGGTAGACTGACTTTTCTGACAAAAAAAAATTCATACAGTTACAACCACTTCACCATATTCCAAGTGTTTCATACAACTATTCTAGGATTTTGTGTAAAAATAGAGATATTATGATATTCCTCCGAATAGCGTTGATCATGATGATGCTTTTCACAAAATGGCAATTGTGATTGTAGTCAAGGTCCTGCCTTTACTCTCTTTCAAACCACAAAATATCATTCATATCGGTTTGCTTTTCTTATCAGAAAAAAAAAGATTACTGTGATGATGTTGATGATGATGATGATGCTAGTACTATTTTTTTTGCCTGAGAGATAAATAAATATTGGATAATATTGTGTTTCACATAACAGGTTGTGCATGTATTATAACAATAGTTTCAAATGGAAATTCAATATCTCACGCTTTTAGCGAGTGAAGTCATAGCTATAAATTGAAAAAAAGAGTTCACTTGAAAAATAGTGATTCACGTCAATACTTGCAGATAGGAGAGCATACAAAAAGTTTTTCAAACTTTCTAAACCATTTTCCATTGTGAAGGCGACACAAATGCTGGTAAAATGGCTAACATTTATTTTTAAATGTATATCACGGTATAATTATTCTCTAGCATGTTGCTACACTAAAAATTATTTGGTTTATGCTCAAATTGCCTGGGCAAATAACATGGTCAGAGTAATTACACCGTGTAAAAATGGCAAAAAAGGATAGCCTTTGGCAAACTAGCAAATTTCATACCTTTAAGACATGCTATGATATGACCTGACCAAGATGTTATGGAGGTGGCCAAGTCAACGAGCGTTTTTTACAAAATAATGCTACAGTACCTGATGGTGTCCACTACTGAAGACTATGATGATAATGGCTGTAGCATGGCTAATAGCTGGTAAATGTTGTAAGTATACGAAGCTAGCAGCTAACGGGACGAAAGATCTATTATAATTATTTTTATTGCTATAAAAAAGGAATTAGTACATTTAAGTAAGTGAAAGAAGTTTCGTGAAAAATTTACAAGAAAATTATGATATTTCTCGGGCATAAAAATAATATTATGCCTTTAATCGACATCCACACAGTTTGCAAGGGTATTATTAACCACAAGTAAAGAGAATTCACGAGTCTGTAATTCGACGCCTTGAAAAATATAATATGTAAAATCATTACCAAGTATTTATAATACGCCTAGCTAACAATATTATGATGCGTGTCTACCAAGCTGTAAAATTCGCAATCACAATCATGCAAGCAACTAAGTTGGTTTTTTTGCTGTGAATCTGAACATGGCCGTTGTGTGTTAAACTACAAAGCATTGTCATGTGCCTATAAGGCGGCATATTATCGACGAGTATGATGATGATGCCGTCTCATCATCATCCAGTAACAACTACAAATATTACAGCTCTGTGTTGTTTGATATTCATGTTGTTGGTAGTGGAAAGTTGCATGCATCAAGTTATGTGGAAAAATCAATGAGTGAAGTTTTAAGTTAATTACAGTATAGAGAAATATCACAGATTTAATCATAATATCCTTTGTGTAATAATTGTTTTTGAGTTTGATCCACCTCCTTTTTTCCATATTTATCGTACGAGAACGAGCGAAAAGAGTGAATGTTATGTACTTGACTGAAAAACATGACAAGAAGAAGAGGGAGAAACGACAAAGTAATAATAAAATACCGTGTGTGTGTGTGTGAGTGAGTGAGTGTGTTTGTTGTTGTTGTTGTAGGTTTATGAATACATACAGCCACATTTTTTACATTATGATCGTTCACTCAATTTTCCGTTCATTGTCCGCTCAAAAAGGAAATTTCAAGTATGAAAATTCACTCTGCTGCTGTTGCTGCTATAAAACACACGTGATACAGAAATTGTATGCGGATTATCTATATATACCTCCCACACCATATTATTTCCCTTAAAACTTTTTAAAGCATTCATTCCTTCGAAAAAAAATTCCTTTCCTGTAAAGCAATTTCTATGTAGATGACGACATTCCGGTAAATATAAAAAATAATATTCTTTCTATACACCCAACAACCCAACCAACAAAATTATGCCGCTGCCACCATCACCACCACCACCATCACATACGCGACAAATGCAATTGCTTTAATATACATTTACTTCAAATTGCATTAGAATTAATACCTATTCCCATTTAAGCAACTTTTAAAGTATGGCACAGTATGTTATTACGGATGAATGAATGAAAAACAAAATACAAAAAAATTCTGCTTTAAGGCAGCAGCAGGCGTATCAAACAGAGAGAAAATAGATTAGATAAGGCATACCACAAAAATTATAAATTATCCACAAAGTAGAATAACAAAATAATAATTACACTTTTTCTAACTTGTTCTTTGCTCCGTTTATCTCAAGTTTAGTAACAGCCATAGCAGATCAGTTTTTTTTATCAACAACGTGAGGTGTACGTGCACAGCTCAGTGAATGCACTATGATTACCGCAATTTACTTTCAATGTTCAATATTCTAATTTATGTATCGCATTCTTTAATGACAGTGCAGCTAAAGTTGAAAAAATACATGGCTTCACATGAAAATAAAAATTGCTAGGGAAGAGTTGTTTTTTTTCAACTGTCAAGCAGGAAACGAATTTGGATCAACGTAAACAATAATATTTCAATTTAGTTTTGACAATGCATACAAAAATTAACGGAGCAAAAGTGCAACCCGAGTAAAAAAATCATATTATTGTAATTTTTAAAAATTACGGTACAAAGTACGCCAAGATAAAGCATTGTGGAATGGTAAAATTATTTCCTAATTGTTGTATCAGTCTTGTCATTAGTTTCTTTCACTACCTCGTAAACTGAACTAGCTTGTTGTTTACCTATTCAAAAGATTATAATGCTTCCATTGTCAATTTTATGCTGAGGTACTTTATCCACAAAAATATAACAAATTAGTCTCCTGATGACACGATTGCATGCATACATGTTTTTGTGCAAACAATGTCCTTGCAAAAAAAAATATAATTCTTTTAATGCTCATGGTAACAAAACACGAAACACACTTGCACACCATTAATGCTTCCAAAATTGTCCCTTTTTGGAAAATAAAGTATCGGTCATCTATTATTGGAAAATAATATGGGTGTTTTGTTAGTTTCACTACGTTTTGTTATACTTTTCCTTGACTATTTTTTTTTGTTTTTCAGTATATTCTTGTTCAGTTTTTGTTGCTGATCGTTATTGCCTGTCATTTTGCAAAAACGTTGAAAATAACTTTGTAAACCATACTTTTCCTACTATTTCCTTCCTTTCCCTTGCATTACCATTCATTGAAAAAGTAATATGCACAACTATGCAAATGATATTACACTTAAGATAAAAAAACATATCATTAAAGCATGGCATTCAACATAAAAAACAAACTAATGCACCATGGGTGGCACTTCAATTTACAATGATTCATATTTTTAAAAAAATATGTCGGTGAAAAATCATAATTTACACGTGTATCTCTTGTTCAACTTTTCCATTATATTACATTGAGCATAAACAATCCTCATAATTTTCCCACCGTCGTTAATGAGCATTAACACATTTTGTAACTGTGAGTAAAATGCACGTAAAATAAACAGGAGAAGAAAGTGTTCCACCGTAATTTTGACAAAACTTGTATTATTACTCAGTTTTGCCAATGCAGGTAGTTGAGTAAACAAAAGTGTCCATCATCATTGCGGAAGTAAACAGATAGCAGAAATAGGAGTAGTAATGCGAAAAAATAATGACAATAATATAAACAGCATACAACGCACATACGTAAATACTACAAGTTTTCACTATTACAACTCCAATGACTTCGAGCACTGCCACCACCACACACATACACAGTGGCATCAATATTATCACATCTTATAAACACACCGGTTGGTTGTCTGTCACGGTGAAATAGATGAATGGTTGATAGCTGTTTTGTGGGCCATCATAATAGCCATAAAGCATGCATGCATGCATGGAAAAAAATAAATTGGTGTGTACTCGCGTTTTTACACCATTTCGTGGCTAATATTCCGCTTAAATAGTCGTCTCATCATTGTTGTCATCATCATCATCATCATAATCATCACTGCACAACACAAACATACACACTCTGTCAGTCAGTTTTGTTTGATTTGATGCGCAAGTAGTAGTGAATTATAAATGTAGTTACAAGCCTGCTACACAAGCACATTTGTAAATTGTGCTTATATAATGCATATATACATTTGGACATTCATGCAATATTTTCCAATTTGAACATAGATATACTTGCATGCATGTGACTTGACATGATGATGATGATTGCCGGAATGCATACATTTTTTATATCTAATCTGCCACTTATTTGAACTACCATCATTACTCCATTTCCATGCACATAAGACATAAAATGATTACACGTACCTACACATTTGTAGCCAGTTAGTTAGTCGTGGTGTTATCTACCCATGTATATTCATTTAGAATGCATTAACACTAATACACAAGCAGATAGATTGCCCGATGCCGTTATCTTTTCGCTTAATCATCGTCCTCAATTTTTTTTGCACATCAAGACGAAGAAAGACACGACAAGAAAGCTTTCTTTACTGCGTGCGTATAAAGCAGTCAGACTTACTGACTGAATGAGTGAGCATAATAGTTTTTTTTTTGCTTATTTACTTTTTTGCTCACCTGCTCGTGCATAAATGTTTTTTTTTCTTTTTACCTGACAATCTAGTGTCTGTTTCATTCACCAAGTGTGTTGGCTTACAATAATAAGAGTAACTGATGGATTATGCTATTGCAAGCAAGTCTAACCGACCGACAGTAATTTATTTCCTTTCACACTAGCAAGAGAGCGATACGTTGTGCTGTAAGGTGAGAATGATAATAGCTTTTAATGAAAAGTCATCTTTCTCTTTCAACCTTGCCTGGTATGATTGCTTGGTAAAGAGAAGGTACATACATACCTATGCTGACTGATATGGGCTGACAAACAAACCATGCGATGAACGTGTGTTTGTGTGTGTGTGTCTGTTGTGAGACGGCGAAAAAGAATGACGAGTGACCAAATCAGGGACACTCATCAAAACAAGAAATTACATGTATATTTATAAACATTACGCACAACACGACTTACTGTTTCAGTCAGTAGAGGAAAATATGTCTGCAGGAAAATAATAGGTGACGGTTGATAACAAAGAGGATAATATTATTGCGCGCACACTATCAATTACAAAGTATCTAACCAAAATTGATGAGAGGGCTAACAAAGTCGCTTGTTTGTGCTTAATAGCAGGTACATTAGTAAAGCTGAAGGAACAATGTAGCATATATAAACCAAAAACGGTACGATGATGTCAAGAAGACGAGGTTCAGTAACAGTAATTTCGTTTCTTTTACTTCTTCCACCATTGCATACAATTTACCATTACGGCAAACATAAAACCTCAAAAAAAAATTGCAAACTGTATTCAAGCGTGATTGCCGGCAGTAGAAGCGGCACTACTAGAAGTAATGAGGTTGCTGTACATTGCATGGTTGATAGTTTTGAAATTTTCTCTGTGTATTTTCACTACTTTTAGTATTATTTATAATATGAGTAATGTAAAGCCAACCTGAAAAAAAAAATCCAATCTTGCTTGCTGTTGTTTTTTGGCTATAATTTTGCATTTTGAAAATGGGTAGTCGTCAATCGATTTACCTCTGCAGTACGTACGCTACGAATTGCCAACAACTATCTGACAACGAGAATCTCCCTCTCTCTCTCTCTCCCTACATTATTATTTAAACAATATATTTTTGAGCATGACATGACAGGATAATGTGGAACGAAAATTGCTGAATGCCCAAATATATGTATTTATTTTTTCCATACCGGCTTCAAAGCTCCTCCATCACATATCATCATCGTTAGCTCTCCACTCCCAACTTCTTCAGCTACGCATTATTTTAAATTGCAAGCTAAAAAAATAAATAATTTCTCGATTCGATACGAACTATAAAAAAACTACTACTGCTGCTGCTGCCGCTGCTACGCTTGTTTATTCACAGGTGTTCAAATTACTTGTTGGTACTGCAACAGTTTTATTAACGACGAAACGAATGATGATTATGACAAGTCCATACATACTATTCATATGCATATTATGCGTTTCTATTCTCAATGATGAAAGGGTCGAAACCACTGCAATAATATCTATAATAATAATAAAGCATTGTTCAGGTTTATTTTCTACATACCAATACTAATACCACAAAACGTCAATTTTGTTGTCACAGTTTGTACCATAACTCAACAGAGTGAGGCAGTGAGCATTGTATTCATTCAAAGCGCACACATACAGTACTCGTCCTTCTTTTACAACTTGCTGCCTGCCAAAATAAATTTTTAACATTGCCAAAAATAACCAGGGATAAAAAGGTTCTTAACGAATTGCTCTGAAGAAATGTGCTATTATGAATGGTAGTGACTTGAGTGGAGATAAACGAAACAGCTTTTATGTGTTTATTATTCTCAAACTATGTACATTACTACATTTCTCTTCTTTGGTGTGTGTGTTTGTGTGTGTACGCTTTAACAAACCATTACTATTGATTGCTTTGCGTACACCCTATTAATAGAGAAAAAAATATTTTACTTATTTTCATCTCCTTCTGTAAATTTCACAATAAAGACCGGACTTTTAACTGTGTTTGCTGTAGTTTAGTTGTTGCTCCTTTAAGTATTGAATAATTTGTCGCTACTTCTACAGCAAAGCGATTTCCATTTTGATTTCTCCACATAAGTAATAATATTATGTCAATCATAACAGAACAAGCAATCGTTTTTCGTTCGCTTGTGCACACACACATATATATATATAAGCTTGAATTTACGTGCTTTGGGTACTGCATGGTTAAATTATCGAGGTAAATAGAATTGTAAAAGTTCAACAAATAACCCCATGAATGAATTATTAGATTATTATTTATGTAGACAGGCTCATCATCTTCATTCTTCTCTCTGGCGTTTCTGGTATAATTTAAATGGAGAGACAGACAGTGAAATCGATTTTTAAGCAAATATTAATTCTGCTTACCACACGCCTATCTCTTTCAAGAATAATAATAATAATAATAATAGCTGGGATTATTTACTATTGCCACCACCGTCACACCACTAGTTGGATTTTTTATTAATATAATTTACATGAGAATGTTAATCAAGCATTAATTTTAAAAAAAGTACACACAAGCAGAAAAAATATACAAGCACACACACGTATGTATGTGTGTATGTCTTGTGCAAATAGACATGAAAAAAACAAGTAAGTCGATCAATTTCATTTTTATTACTTCTCTCTCTCTCTCTCTCTCATGTAAAAAGAAGAGCTTGCCACAGTGTAGTTGCTTCTAATTGACCTAAACCCCTAAAATGCCCAACTGAAACGGTAGGACAGTGATGGTTTAATACAGAAATTATAAAAAAAAACTAGTACAGAAAACATGAGACAAGATGTTTTGAATTGAAGTGGTGTTGCTAGCTTGCTAGTTGCTTCATTATGAATGAGAGACGGGAGAAAGGAAGGGAGGAAGAGGGGTGGGTTTTTTGGTTTTGCACTAGAGTAGGTAAACTAACTAGTCATGATAATCGCTTTTGTTCTCCCTCTTCTGCCACGCATTTTTTTCCTAATCACTTTAAACATGTACATAAGGATGCAATATCATCATCATCATCATCATTATTATCATCCCTCTCAAAAAACAGGTCCCAAGACTAGTGAGACTCATGGCTTATTGCAATTAATTAAGTTGATCTTGATCCTGTATGGAATTTAGGACAGATAGACAAGTAATCAGAAACACTAAGCAAGAGAGTAGCTCTCTTTGACGTTACGACAATGATGCTGTTGTTATGTACAACTATACAGCGTACAACACACACACACATGCATACACACGCCAACATTATTCTCAATGTAATCAGTCAGTGGTAATAGATTCAAAGATTTTAGATTCTTATCTGCCAAGCAATTGCTACACGATCGTTCACTAATAAGAGACGAGCATAGTAGGAAAATAATGCAGAAAATTTTAGTAGAATTATATGCATGTACGTATATGTATGTACATATGCATACCTGTTAATGTCATTAGATGCTACTGATTTTGCTAGAAGGAAAAGAAGCTCTAAAGGAGCATTTTAAAAAACTGATTACTGCAGCTTAACAGATTTGCTGCACAACAACAAGAAACTTGAATAATAATAATACATTCGGATTGAAACAGATACCTGCCAGCTACACAGAGATTACCGTCATCATTAATGTCAAGCATCGTGTTGCTGAAATGTACACATTTGGAGAGAAGATTATTCAAAATCGTTTATTTTTAACTCTTTGGATTATTGAATAGACTGTTGTTTTCTTTGATGTTTGTTTTGTGGCACGGATAAAGGAGTGGGCTGTTGCAATTCAACTAGTTGTCCTTATTGACTAGAATTTAATGCAATGTTTCATTCGAGAGTGAGACTCATTGAGGAAGCACTGCATGCTTTTTACTAGCTGTCAATAAAACGTCATTATATGTAGCTAATCCTCATGTTACGCAAACTAATCTAGAGACAAAATGCAAGAGTCTATCAGTCGTAGCGATTACAGATATGAATGTGATTGCAACCGTGATGATGTGATGTTAACAATGGGAGGATGATGATGGTATGAAATGAAAACAACTGTAAATCACTCAGGATAAAATATCATCTGCTTGGCAGTGAAAATCCTTTGGATTCTTTATTATGGATTTCATCCAGTTTAATTGGGAATGTTTCCATAAATGATGTAGCAAATGTTATCGAATCAACGAATATGAAACACAAAAGTGACTATAATCTCGCTGTTTTTTTCAGAAATCATAAAATTTAGTTTGGATATGTTTCTTGTTTTTGCGGATCTTGTCAAGTTTTTATCCTAACTTGTCAACAAACTTGGACAAATCTTGACGCGTATTTTTTCTCCTTTGTTTAGCGTAAGGAAAATGAAGTTTTAAAAAATATTACAGTAACATCTCGAACGACCACCTTGTATCATCACCACACCCAGCTCGTTACATTTGTATGATAGGTATTCATAATTCATGTGTCAAATTAACAGTCTATCTCTTTTTCTCTCTCTCTTACATTTTCCATTATTCCATTACATAGCAAATTGCAAACATGGGAGCACGGAATGTGTTGTGTCAAAAGGTATGCATGACTGTCTACCTACAAACATTTCCCCTTCACTTTTTCTCTCTCTCTCTCTCTCCGT
>JAHZMZ010005376.1:0-12486 GCA_027743805.1 Lepidocyrtoides sp. E14
GAGACGTATAAATACTCACATTTGTTACTTTGTTTAGGTATGTACATTATCAAGTTCGGTATTGCTATGCATTTTGTACCCATCAGCTAATTTTTGAGTGACTCTTGTACTAGCTACTCTCAAGTGTGCCGTGTAAAAAGTACCTAGTCACGTTTTGTGGTGGCTCCATTAGCAACTCTATTCACTAAACCAATTCATAAAAAGTCTCAATTGTAATTGGCATTTAAGTGTTCGGGGATTTGGTACTTACTCCACCTCACTTACCACTGTCAACTCTAGAATCTTTATCTCTGTGTTTTATTGTCACAGTATTATACTACTTACAACAAACTAACATGAAGTTAAATATACACTGTGCATATTTTTATGAATATCTGTGTACTCGTATTATTGTGTCACAGTAGAATGAATGAAATGAGACACTTTACATTTGATAAGCACTTCAATTGTGGTGCCGGCTATTAGAGATAATAATATATAGCTATCGGCGTAACTAACACAACCTATATTTATTTACTCTTTCATGGTAATCACTAATCACCATGAAATGATGCATTGTGATAGCCAATCCATTTGTTCCAGTCTGGAACAGCGACAATGTGACTTATTCATCACGTTGGTTCATCTTACATTTTTCATTTCGTCTCATGAACTGTTTCATAATACATGCATAATTTGCTGTCTTTATCAAGTAAAATTAGTTTTTCAATCAAAAAAAGTGCAGACAGTTAGAAATAATAAAACTTTGACGGAGGCCGAAGAATCCATTCAAGGTCAAGACTTGCAACAGATAATATTATGATAAATGATTAAGATAACAAGTGTTTATGTAACGTTGTTACTGAAAATGCTAGTGAAGAGTAAATGCAAACTGCACTATTGTGACTTGACTGTGTCTTGCTATTCTCACCAGCAAATGTTATTTCAACATTCTAAACTCTAAAAAAGTAATAATAATATTAATAACCACACACTATACCTCAATGAACGATGGATTAATAAATATTACATTGCAACTACTACTACTACTACTACCATAAATAAATAATATTACATATATATTAGTGATTTACCAGTGTTTTTTGCTTTAGTGTTTTTGCTCATTTTTATTAGTAAAATATGCTCGTAAACTTGGTAGCGTTCTTTCAAGAAGATGCTGAGCGCTTTATTGCTGCTTGAGACAAGTGGTATTAAAAAAAATGCTTGGTGACTTGTGCTTGTGCTGCTTGTTCCAATGCCGTGCCACGGTACTACCACCACCAACACTACTGATTGGCTCACATCAGTCATAATATCATGATGCCCTTACTTGAACAAAAGTATTTATTACTAGTAGTATCATTTTGCTCTTGTCTGTTTCGTTTTTGTTTTAGCTTTGCATTGTTGCGCTCTAAGCACATTTTTACAACATCTCACTTGCCTGCTTCAATTAAAATCACACATGCAATCGGCTCTTGAAAAATGACACCAAACATAGGCACATGAATACTTGATATCGGAAGTAGCTTATTATTATTGAACCGAACTTACTCGCTTTAATATTGTTACATTGTATCATGCTAAAACTGATGAGTAGTAAATACTAACCACGCATAGTGATATAAGCACACAACTGTCTTCTACGCAAGTAGTCTTGAACAAACAAGAGCAGGAATAGAATTATTGCATAATTGCAGAGTAAAAAGTAGGTACCAGAAATAGAGATCATTCCTTTGAGACACGGCCACGTGCAACTTTGAAAACTTTGCTCATATAAGTATATAATCATAAAGATGGTTTACGGGGATAAGAATAAAATGATAAATGGTAGGTGTTGTGCGTAGGAAGATGTTGGGAGTTGTGTTTATTGTATGAATTTATATCATACAATGCAATAATTTGCAATAATACGTATGTACATACATTAGTACACACGTTAAGTCTATTTATATTTTATATTGTACCATTAAAGAATGGTAGTAAGTGAGTGGATATGTAAGAAAGTAGCGTAAGTATAGGCTTGTGGCAAGTTTTAGTTTTAAAAATGTGGAGGCGAATCGATGCATGCATACGTGCTGAACAGGTAGTTGTCACTTTTTAATAGTTGATCCCGTTTAAAAAGCATGTAACACAATATTATGAAGTTACAGTAAGCCCCATTTTTAATCCCAATAGAAATGGCAATGTGACATTGTGCATAAACCTAGTCCAGACTTTTTAGCAATAAAAAGTTTCATCGAAAATGCATAAAACCTGCCTTGGAAATATTGGGCTGTGAGTGAACAGACTTACAGACAAATGGTAATGTTTTTTTTTTGTTTGCACACTGGACGCTTTTTGAGATAGGCTTTTGGATAAATTTTTTGACATATTACATTTGGCAAAGTGCTAAAGTTTTAGACATAATCATTTTGGTTTTATTATCAAGAGAGGACACATGCTTGCAAATACTGTGCATTATTAGGCATTTTTTGTTATTAAAGTCGTTATTAATGCGTATTTAATTTTATTCGAGTAAGGGGCAGGCGTTCTTGCAATTTGCAACTGTGTTGCTGATGTTATGTCTGCAATAGTGTTTGTATTAATAATGTTCGTGTTGTGGGTAATCCTGTTCTGAGTTGTGCTATTCAGTAAATCTGTGGTGACCTTCGTTATGCTGTTTACAGTTCTTTATCAATCATTGGTCTACTGTGCGTTTCATGCATTGCACTCCATCCAATGTACAATGAACAAAGTGCTGCCGGGTTTCATTCAGATAATAAAACACTGTAAGCTGAAGATACGCAGTATGGTTAAAATCAGATGGAAGGTCAAGAGTAAAGATTGTTATCTGATACAGATAACCAATATCAATTGTCGGAAGAAGAATTTCAAAATATTGGTGAATTTACAGAAATGCCGTTGTTATATGTAGTTATGTGCTTTGATTGTCGTTGACCGGTGGTACTCCATACACAATTTTATATTTCAAATTTCAAACCCGTCTTGATGTCTAGTGTTTCCACTGCCAGGCGGCAAAGCTGGCAAACTGTTTTAATAAGTGATCTGCTCTGCTTGCATACTATTCATAAAACATAATGCAAGTAACCATCAACTGCACTTTATATTACAAAAAACAATTATAATGGCAGAACGAATTTTGGATTGTCCATAAACAAGAAATCTGGGATTGCTCCGTGAAAGTTTATTGACAAACATTTGAAAGCAGAATTGTTGATTTATATGCATTTATTAAGTGTAGAAACTTCTTAAAATAGTTAAACTAGTAAAATAATTACTAGAATTAGAGCAATACCTCAAATGCAAGTATTAATTTTAAAATGACTAATATTTCCTTTGATGTGGTTTTTCCAGGAGCAAAAACGAAAATTGTTCCATACTTCCGTTTACGAATCAGCAACGCAGCTTCAAAAATTGTACGTTCAGAGTTGTCGAAGACTTCCAGCATACGGTTGTCGCCTAGTTGTTGTAAAGGAGTTACTTAGGGGGAAAACTAAGAAAAAGGTAAGCAAAGGAAGGAGACATTGCTTTTTGAATGTACTTATTACCATATATGAACCACGATATACTCAAACTAGACGCATGTTAAGGTTGAAATTGCAACAAAGTGACAGACAAAAAGTTGTTTTCCGTGAATATATTTATATAATGACATGTCATTTGATAAAGCCAGAGGAGGGAGATATATAATTTGAACAAATTACAGTATTGTAATACCCGGAAATTATTTTTATTGCAACTTGAAAGGGTTGGTATATTTTGAAAAATGGAATAGAAAAAGCTGATACATTTTGGCATAACTACAATGCTAGTCAAGTCATTTTCTAAAACTTGAATAGTTAAACGGAAAAAAAGCGCAGATGTTGTTAGTCTGCAAAAGTAATCTTGGCATTTCACAAATTGTACTTGCCATCCTCTGCTTCTTTAAGCCGCCAGCTTTCAGTTTCTTGAAACGTGTTTGTATGTACGTAGTCAGAGCATGCAACATGGTAGCACTACATGTGCTCACGTCTACTTGCGAAAAGAAGCTTTTAAAATAAGAAAATTTGCATGCAGGTACTAATGCTATTTCTGTCTGTTAATGACAATGACAATCTACAGGCTACTCGCTTGCTTGGAATCGGACCAGAGAAAATCATCTTGCTGGATTGTCGAACAAAAGTACTGGCCAGATCCCAGCCAACTGCTGAATTGATTCAGGTGTGTTTTCTTCTTGTCCCGCTTTGCAATAAAAGAATGTTGTTATTTATCACAGTGAAATCTGTACGTTTCGTCTCACCTCTCAATTGATTTTTTAGAGTCCTGTTGATGTAATAGTAGTGATGGATTGAATGCGTAAAAATGTGTACATTTCTTTTCTATTTCTATGACTGTAGTGGCGTGCTGGAGGAGGACGGAACCACGACCGGCTAATACTAGAATTTCGTGGAACACGATGGTCTTTACTTGTCCCACCTGTGAGCAGTGGTTCCTCTTGTGGTGTTCCTTGTGGGCATTTAGGATCTGTGGGAGGTCTACGTGAAGCTGGACGAGCCTTATGGGCAATCTTGCGGGAAATGGATTCAAATTTTTTGGATGATTTCTCTCTCTCGCGGAAGGTTACGCAGAATGAATCAGGTATGTCGTAGTAGAATCGATCTGATTGACATGCATGTAAAATTTAGTTCTGTATTAGTGTACAAAGTGAAAGCAGAGAGACAAACAAAAGAACATTGAATTTCCGACTTGTCGCATCAAAATGTTGTATGTATGTATGCAGTATTGATTTTTGCATAACTGCAAGTGAAGTTTTTCTCTTTGTAAGAAAATAACTTGTACATAAACCTACATTTCAGATTCGCAAAAGAGGAAATGGAAACTACGCTCATTAAACGTGAGCCCGGAATTGGAGCAGCTGGAAAAAATTCTTCATTTTCCCGAAGAATTGGCCCTTGCATTGGCCGAAACGGAGGCACAGCTCTTTTGTCAGGTATAATATCTGCTACAGCAACACCAACTTACAATGGTTTTACGAATGTTAAAAAGTTATGGTACTACTATGAGTTCATTTTGCTTTAGTCCTGAATATCACATCAAAGTAATTTTCCAAGCCGTACAGTCGTTTACACGAATGATTTTTAATTTGTTATCTCTTTTCTGTGTATTTGGAATATGAATATATTTTTGTTATGTTCCACATTGTTTATCATAAGCTGTAGTGCATATCCTGCATTCAAATTTTAAAGAGAAGTTGGCTAATGATTTGTGTACAAAATTTAACCCATAGAACCGAAATTTATGCAAAATGCTCACTCTTGTGGAAAAAGTTGCAACACCAGTGATAATATAAACGTTAGCCTGCATTTTTGTTTCAGTGATTAATAATGCTAGAGATTTTAATATTTGCGTGGCAATACTATTTAACATTTCAAGGAACTTTTTTAAAAAAATGTTAGTTTATTCTCATAAAGCCGAGCTAACTGAGGGTGGCGAATTTTTGTTTCAAAATGTGAAAAATCGAAAAAGGCAGTTTGGTTTGCTATTTTGAAATTATAAAAGCATACGCAATAATTTTTTGGCATAACCAAAGATGTGTTCAGGATTCAACATGATGGTAGAATCCTGTTACGGGTGTGCCCCAGAACCCGGCTTTTCCGATTATCGATTATTTGTACAAAAAAATCAGTAGCATCCATGTGTACTGTTATTTTCTGTAAATAAATGTATACCGTGTACAGTCTGGTTTAATATGTTAAGAAACTTGTAGCTTTGACTTTCTGTGTTCATATGTGTATCATTTCTCTCTTTTCTTTACTGTCCTTTTCATTTTTAATGTTTTTTGTCATGTCATGAACGTTTGAAGTGCAATGCAAGTGACTTGCTTGTAACTCGTTTGTCATTGTGTCAGCAACATGATCTCTGTCTGATGAAATGTGCAAACTAATGTGTTTCTTTTATTCAAAATTTGTTGGTAATTAAATTCAGGTTGCCCCTTTAGAGTATCTGCGTCATGTGACCATGGACATTGGTGTTGGAGCAGAGGCACTCGGCACTGACCCTTCAAGCAGCCAATTGGGAATATCAGTACTCGTAGATCGCTTTAATGAAGTAAGTTTCTTTGATAAAGCTAGTTCTTCAGCATTTCACGTACCACTAGAGATGTCTACAGCGCAAATATGCTTGTTTGCCACTGTAGGTGCTCCTTTACAGGTTCTACGTAAATATATTGCCAATTTACAGACAAAAAGCCATACACAAACCTATTTTATTTCCACATGTCTTATTTTATGCAGGCTACACACGAACAGTTCTGTCTCCAATTCATATAGAGGAGGTGAATTCATGAAATATGTATTTTGGAATGATGTTTTTGCCCTACGTTTTGTAACGCGTATATCCAATCAGTTTCAACATTTCGAAATGCATTAGCAGTCATCAATATGGTTATTTTGATCCGCTTTTGAAAACCCTTTAATGTCTTCTCATCTTAGATCGTACTTCGTTTTAATATCATTGCACCCTGAACTAAGCCCGAACAGTTTGATTTATTCACACTGCATTACGTACACACTCGAACATACACACATACCTACACAGTTAACATGCTTGCCGTCTCATCACGTTTCGAAACTCATTAAGCTTCCTATAATTACTTGCCTTTCTGTGTAAGGACTGAAAGAAATTCCCTTGCTTCGACTCAAAAAGAAACCATTTTATCATTGGAAATGAAAATATGTGAATACATTCTTCAACCTGCCTTGCATATACTCACCTTTATAAATAAACTCGTCGGTGAGCCCATATCATGTCAAGTGGAGTCGTGCTAACTGTAGTGCATATATGTATACCTCTGTACATATATATCGAGAATGCATAAGAATTTCAGCATGTATTTTCGACTTTCACTTTGTGATCAGAGAAAACCCCCTGTGGTGATAAATATTGTGGTATGCTGACAACTAGTTATACAGTACAGACATATTTTAGTGTGAAGATGTGCATACGTAGCTTATATTGTGGAACATTTATTATTCTGGACTATTACTCCATCCACATTTTTCACCGTTCAAAATTATGCTCAAAATAAAATGCCACAATACGTAGCATCATTTAACTATCATTTTTTTAAATTGGATGGGAAACTGGGAAAAAACCTTGCCACTTTTCTCTCCATGTATTGAGTACATTATCTTCCCGTCTTGGGTAAGTCATTAGGAAACTTAGCTTGCGATTTGCCTCTTCTCCACGAAAATATGATTCAATTTTTCCAAAGTTCAGCAGTGTTTTGAATATTCGATGAAGCAGGCATGAAATGTGCTGTGCGTACATTCGCGAGAATACTTAAAGTCAACCGTGTCAACCCTCCATTATATAATTTACTTTTCATTTTGTATCTAATACAACGTATTGAATACAGTAAGTAGTGACTGTGTAGTTCAAGCTAAACACGGAAAAAAAGGTTGTACGGGTAAAACTAAAGTAGTCAAGAAATAATGCTGCTACCGAGCTAGGTAAAATTTACTAGGAACAAAGATGTAGCTTTCCAGATCCCATTAACTTTTTTTCTTCCTTACCGCTGCACATACCTGTCGGTCCAACATTTGAGCTTGCATTTTTTAAATGTATGTAGGTATATTGTGTAGGAACATGACAATTCGTTTAAATCATCAGGAAATAAAAAATATGGACAGTGTGCAAAGTATTTCCATAACACATTCGCTACAATATGTACGGTACAATTTCATTAGTAGTTGTTTAATATTCAAAACCAAAAATGTTTGGTTAGAAGCGTGATTAGTTCTTTTCCAATATTATGCTTTCTATTCTTTGTAATGAACAGGCAAGTCAAGTCATGGTTTGTTTTCCTTTTTGCTGGTGTGCTATTTCCTCACAATGAAACTTGCTGTCGCCACTACTAACTGCGAAACTGATGACAAAAACGATGCATGACACATACGTTGAGATTTTTTTTATTATGGAGTTTTAACTTTATTTGCATGAAAATGGTAGCAGTGGGAAACAAGTAGCGGGAGAGAGGAGATGAGATGCCAAATGATTGCATGATACTAAAATCTTATTAAAGACGCTCATCACGCCTGACAAGAACCTTTTTTCCTTTCGCAGTTTTTCCTCCAAAATCTTTCGGTCTCATCAACCACCAAATTATGCTTGTTCTAGTGTAAACGTATACATATACGCATACATACACATAAAAAAGTTGAGTATTTTTGTGGTGCTGCAAGAAATGAAAAAATTCTCTTCTTGCGTAGTTGGTTTGTCCATATTAAAGTGTATTCTCTAGTAATTACTCCACGAAAGCAAATATCGTCGTATGCATTTGATGGGAAGCAAGTAAAGGAAAAAATATCCATTTTGAGTCATTTTGATGATTTTAATGAGAAAGCGCTCCGTAATAATAATAATATGCACACTGCACACATTACTATATAACTGACTATCAGCTTGTAGTATCTATCCATCTATTTTTCAATATCCTTGCACATTTATTAAAAACAGAGCTCGTGATGGTAATACTTTTTTCCTTGTGTAATTTCCTGCCATATCTTTTTTCTTCCTGTGTTTTCTCTAGATAAGCTCTTGGGTTACACACTTGTTGGTCTCACCACCAAGTCATGAAGAACGGAAAGCTGTCCTGTCTTGTCTTTTGCGAGTTGCTCGCACGGCGTGGAATCTAGGAGCATTTGGAACTGCTGTGGAGGTTATTGCTGGGTTGAAGTAAGTGTTTCTTTTCCTTGCTCTTCATCTCCACACTTTCTTTCTTTTTTTTGCAAACGACGTTATGTACACATGTTTCCTTTTTACATGATGGGCTTTCTCTGAGAAAAGTGAGCGAGCTTCTTTGGTTGAATGTTTGGAAAGCGTAAATATTATTATTCATAACGTTCAAAAGACAACGACATCACTATCGTTTTGTGTGCAGATTTTTTATGTGTAAGGCTAAACACTTTTGTGCTACGAATATTAAACATAATATTTCAGTTATCATATCGAATCATAATAATATCATCATGCATGTACTACTAGCAGATTGATGTCAATGGTGGATTCACTGCTCTTTTTGTAATTGGACATGCTTGAATATGAAAGAAGAGATGCCTAGTTATGTATTTCACGTACTTATATTTTAACGTCTGCATGTTGTTTATAACTCTACTTGCATATCAGGCAAAGGAAAAAGGAAAGGACAGCTCAAGATGTTTCCGTTGGTCCAATCAAGTATTTAATACCATTTTGTCATTCTTAAGCTCGCGTAAAGTATAGATAAATAAATAATATTTTATTGTATGGATTCAATGAGCGATTATAGTACCAGTAATGAGGAAGAGTAGAAAAAGTAGAAAGTAGTCATGTAGAAAGTAATAGGCGAGTAATTGGCATTGCAAGAAAAGAGAACAACGCAGGAAGGAAATATGCCACAGACTGAATTAAATGCGTACCCATCTTGTACACTTGACGACTCTGATCTTTTTTCCTATCAAGTTTTTTCTACTGTCTTTTGCTGGAACAGTTACAATGTTCTGTTGTAAGCATATCCGTTCCATCTACATATCTGTAGGTTATACGTGAGAAGATGACATCTTTCATGTTATTGTGCACTATTTTCTTATCTCTTCTTTTAATAATTGCATAATAGTAAAAGTGATGGTAGTGGTAACAATAGTATTTCCGTCTTACGTAAGTACTAAAGGCAGTTCATTAGGTTCATTCTGTATCTGCAATAAAAAACCTCGAGTATATACATATATGATATTTTCACTCTTTAGCACGCTAATTGTGCAATTTTAACTTTATAACGGATGATTGCATTTTATTTAGAGAAGCTTTTACTCTACCAATAAGTATAGCGTGGTAGGAAATGCCTTGTGAAAAACCAATAAATAATCGCACCTCATTTTGGAAGGATAAAACCGACTGGGGTAACTTGAGAAATGGCGAATAGTATAAGGGATGGTGACGATGACGTTGTAGTAATGCCAATAACGGATTGCTACAATATGGTGAGGTGTTCATTCATTGACGTGTTTATGGGTTTTAAGAAAATGCGCAGTTAAGATTCCAAGAATGAAGTAGGTATATGATAAAAATACACGTCTTGTGTGTAGCATATTATGTATCAGTCGGTGTACAAAATTTCGGCTGTCCACTAACACGAAACACAAGCAACAATATTCAACAATTTTTAAACCCGTATCCCGTAAAGTAATTTTTCAAATGCCAGTATCTTCATTCCTATGCATTTGTCAATTGCGTCCATGTCAACGCTCATTATTTTTCAACAATGCTTTCAGTAATCCAAGTGCATAGATAAAGTTGGTTGACAAGGAGTTGATTCCACTCTAGATTTCCATCATTAGTTGGAATTGCCTTGTGAATGTGATTATAGTGCGATAGGAAGTCAGTCATAAGAATACTTGTCCTGATCTTGAAATGTGCATTGGACTGGAGTCTCCAACTCTCCACGCGGATATCACCTTAAAATTCGCCCAGACGATGAATTTTCTGTACTAAACTGCCTGTGATGATGAGCTATGGGATGTCAGGACGATAGCATGTATTCATATGTACAGAGGAGATGGCTCTGAACCCCAGCAAATACTGCTATCCAACGATCACATTTCACTTTCACCGGAACAAAAAGCTACCCAAGTCTGTCCGTGTGTTTAATATACAGTGGTCATGTATGCTTCAAAGGACCAACATTTCATTTCCGTTAATGAGTTTTATCCTCAAAATGATGAACCAAAATGAGGTGGATGATGATGGCACATGTGAGCTATTGAATGAATCTGATGGATAGCTATAATATCACGTTTTTTCAGGAGAAAATATTTGTTCATTGCTATAATGCGGTTACTTTGGAGTAACTTATAGACGTCATCATATTAATAGGCAAATCATTACTTTTGATTAGACACAATTTGATAATCCTCAATAATATAGATGTACAAATGAAAGGAAAAGAGTTCGCTTCGCTTCCATTCAGCCCAGCTAGCTGTTCAAATAATCTCGCGTCTTGATTTGGTCTGTGCATATTTACAGATCGTCAAAACTCAAGCCATTCTGGCTATCCCTCCAAGAAAAGGATGATAACATACCCACTTTGGACTATCTTACCAAAGCATTGCTTGGAAGTGCGTCGGATACTAATTTTGGTAAACTGGATTCAGATACGGAATGGAGTGCTCCAGAGTATGAGGCTGCCCTTAAAAGAGCATTGAAAATCTCCACGTGTCCTATAGTTCCATTTTTTGGGGCATATCTACGAGAGCTAAGAACCGTATTGAATACCCCATCACTAATAGTCCTTTCCTCTGGTTCTGAATATCATCAGTTGCAAGTAAGAGCACACATTGTAATAATTAGGATGAAAGAAGAGGGAAGTAGTCTTTAATTGGCTATATTTAAATTTTGAATCGTAATACCCCATTGTTATATCTTTTTAAAACTAGCCACTAGCTGATTCGGACACTGATGATGACTACTTCACGAAAATTGGAACGGGGAGTTTGCTGAGTATGAAAAAACTGCGCAAGGTTCAGTTCATATTTGAACGGATAACCATAGTTCATCAACATCATGCAAAAAGGCAGCAGAAAACAGCGTTCATTAATGCAGACCGACTCAGGTTGTTCTTATCGAAAGTTCTTTTACACTTTCATTCCAAAGTTAACCATTTATTTCCCCAAGTCTATGAATAACATGTGTCTACGTAATGACTTCCGTCATAATGAAATTTTACGGTTAATTTATTTTCATAACTGCCATGTAGTATTCATACATCAAGTATTGAAAGATCTGGCTATCCTGACGACGAAGACTCTCAGGACAGCTCTGACGAGTTTTACTGTCACAAGAATGATGCTACTGAAGAGCCGTCTCGCGTTTCATCATTTATCTACGAACCAGTTCAGCCCATTAGTCATGATCCTGAGGTTTCTTTCATCCCATTTGACAGTACAAGGAACTCAATTGATTTGCATACACTCCAAGCATTGCACCATGGATGTACGGCTATTCATATAGATAGTGATGGGAGATCTGCATTTGTGTGGGTTAAATTGGAGAAGTCTTGTGGTACAATAACTTGGAGTAAACCCGTGTGGAGTTCTCTTCGGTTCTCTCATGCTCAACCGGACTACTTTCTTAATGTTGATCCTGAAACGCTTCCGGTGCTACCGGGACTGCTTATGAAATATGGTAGTGGTCCAGGAAGTGGGGGTGGGGGTGCTAGCTCAAGCGGCCCAGCAGGTCTTGGACCTGATGTTGCAACTGTTGGTCCAGAGGAAGGGTATATTGATCTCAATGGAGTTAAAGAAGTGGAAGTTGGTAGCAGGGACATTGACGTTGCAGCTGCCATGAAGCGGTACGCATTTAATTGAATTATTCGCTCCCTAATTAAGAGATGAAAGTAATTTGTTTGAATTCCTGTCACACGCAGTATCCATTTGTATCTTTTTATACAACAAATAAATTAAAATATCTTGTAGATATGGAGTTGAGTCATGG
>JAHZMZ010005377.1:0-13585 GCA_027743805.1 Lepidocyrtoides sp. E14
GTAATAAACCGCATTTTACCGGATCTCGCACATGTACCATTTTTACAGAGCGTTTTCACATATTCAACAACGCAGACTGTTTATCTATTACCAGAAAAGTTATCACAAAAACTTATGCAAACAATAATTCTCAAGTCTCATGTATTTTCAAAAGTCCAGCAGCATGATAAGAGCCATAAAGGTATCATCATCATCGTCTCAAGTGCATGTGCTATTGGTTTGTTGGGATACACAGCTGGGAACAGTAATATGCAGACATGGCACAAACAAGTATCCACCAACTTTTGCCTGTCCGTCTTACATGTTTTCTACTTTTGCACATATTTTTTTCTGTTCTGCAGGTTTTCTCATAATTTCATCCTTCCACCATTCTCTGTTGACTGCTGCTGCTGATATTACTAACCCTATAAGCTCTTGATGTGTAAGCACTATAAATAAACTTGTCCTTGTCTATACCTTATGCATAATCTACGGGTGTTTTGTTGGGATGTCGAAAAGTGTTTATTGCTAGCTGCTCTGCAAAAGTTACTCATGTCCACTGTTTCTCTGTGATCATACATTGACTTTTTTTGCAAAAAAATATATATACGCCTTTTGGTGCGATATTGAAAACCGAAAACCAGTAATCGGTTAAACCAAAACCTTGAGAAAAAGTAAGAAAAATAAATTTGTACACAAATTTCAAAATATATTTGAAAGAAGAGGGAAATTATAATATGAAAGCATATTATTATATAATACGAAACAGAATCCTTTTTTGCTGTTACTAATATTCCAAGAAATGATTTGCTAAAAAGAATGGCAAAACTGCTGGGAATGGTGATGAGTAAACACTGAAAGTTTATTAAGCGTAGAAAGCCGTTAATCTGTTGTCGTCATTCAGTATAGTATGTTGGAAAATAATATGTAGCAGTTAATTCTCTGCATGCATAGACACCATTCGCAAATATCGAACATACATATAAATTCTTTTCCTGAACAGATTGTGCAAACCTCACATACTCGCTGGTACAGTGTACGATACGGTTGCAAAAATATTTGGTGTGTGGAAAGCATCTTTCCAACAAGAGCACAAAGGGATTTTTTCATGTATTGTGCATAATATTTCCACGTTATATGCAGGAAGTCTTCCGACACACTAGCAGTTTTTCCGAGTAGTTTCCAAACCTATTTCTGCTGCTGAAGAGAGCTATTGACTATAGTGTGACCTTTTTCAAACGAAAGAAAGACAATGTTACATGTTCATTGACCGGTTCAATAAAAGTTTGGGGTATTCATAGTTTATTTGCTATAGGTGATCGTGTGTTATACGGAAAATTTTAAATTTCAGATAGAGTGGGGGAACGGAAGAAAGACTTAAATATTTACTGAACTGCAGTAGCAATTTTTGGAGGGAGGGTCCACGAATTTCATTGAAGTGAACATAACGCCACCATGGCGGACGCAACCGGAGAACCATCCGGGTCATTGGGAAATGAACTCCCTGTTCAAAATCTTACCGATGGATTTAAAGCAATTGGACCTGAACCTATAGGGAAGAAGAAAAAGAAGTATAAATTTGTGGAGCCTCCAGGGATCATGACATGGATTATTTCCTTTGCTAAAAAATGTCTTGCCTGTGGACTGGTTTATGCTTTTGGATATTTTCGGGTACATCATTATGTATACATTTACGCAAAGCAAAATGAAATTGTTGGATAAATTGGGAGAAGTTTAACTATGCACGTTGGATTTGATCACTTATATTCTATTTTGATTGCATTACGCCATTTTAGATTAGTGTTGGCTGGTTAGTTGGTCCTATTGTACTTATGGTTGTCCGAGATCAGTGGAGACGGCATCATGACGCAAAACGGGCAATTGCTCAGGCTGCTGCTAAAGGGGACGAACGCGAGATAATTTTGGCACGTCTTGGTGACAATTTGCCTTCATGGGTGATATTTCCAGATGTGGAGCGAGCCGAATGGCTTAACATGATAATTAGGTAAACCAAAACTTGCATGTAAAAATTATTCATGCATGGCAAAAAGCAGGTGCCAATGGCACGCCATTACCATTAACATTTTTTATTGTTATTATCGTTTAGACAATTATGGCCGCGAATCAACCACTATGTGTATGAGTTAGTTGTTCAGTCTATTGAACCAGGGCTTCGAGAAACGCTTGCAACTAGTTATAAAATGGGCTCCTTTAGATTCGAAAAAGTTATTTTAGGGGATACTCCGATTCGTGTCCGAGGTGTGAAGGTGTATGATGATAAAAAGACGGACAGAAATGAAATCATTATGGATATGGAGGTGATATATGATATATTTTATCAAAATATTTCATTGACAAATTTTGGTATCTGCAAGACAGCAATCATTAGTAAAGTACTTTTCCTGTGGAACTAGGTGATATATGCAGGAGATTGCGACGTGAGGTTTTCTCTGTCCAAGATGAGAGCTGGTATTAAAGATTTACAGGTATATACTGTTCAAATTACTGTTTCACGAAGCATTCAAAGCATGTAATATAAGACTGTGTTGTTTCTGTTTATTTTAAAAAGCTTCATGGAACCCTCCGCTTGGGTAATTATTACAGAGAAATATTGATGCAAAACATTTTACAAATGAAAATGCTCAAAAGTTTTTGCTTATCACTGTTTTTTCATGGTTTTTACTTTTAGTGATGAAACCCCTGATCAGTAATATGCCTCTCATAGGAGGTGTCCAATATTTCTTTCTAAATCCTCCATCTCTGGACTTCAACCTCATTGGTCTTGCCGATGTGTTTGATATGCCGGGTCTGGCTGATTTGATCCGTAGAATTGTCCAAGAGCAAATAGCAGCTATGTAAAGTTATAGTCTAACTAAACTCTAAACTGAAAGAAAAGCATAAAAAACGTTACACTGTAATGGGTAAAAAAATGCATCATAAATTACTGACATTTTCTTTTAGGTGTGTATTACCAAACAAAATGTTTGTTCAGCTGGCTGAGAACGTCAATCCAAGGGAAACATGTGCGTTGAGACCACAAGGGGTCATCAGAATATGTGCTGTGGAAGCAAGAAATCTTTTGAAGAAAGATGTAATGTTATGAAAACATGCAGCAAATATATGTTTATTTGCCACTATCGAATCAATATTCCTCGGTGGATGTTCCATTGCTATTTGCCTGTTTAAATATTTGGCTGATGTTTAGGTTGGCGTGCTAGGAATGGGAAAATCAGATCCATATGTGGTTTTGTCAGTTGGTGCGCAAAGTTTCAAGAGCAAAATCATCAACAATACAGTGAATCCGAAATGGGATTACCATTGTGAGGTTTGTTGTTTCGAAAAAAGACTACAATTCATACGTGGTTTCTGTACACATTCAATGACCGTTTTTATACACTTCTTGTGAAGAATGCATATACATATGAGCTATTTCAATTTACATAACTTGGACAACGTGTGATCTTGCCTAACAATGAAATTTTTATTGAACGATGTCATCACCTCATTTGGTCATTGGTCATACACTGCAGATGATGGTAGAGGAAATAGGGCAGAATCTACTCCTCACCCTTTACGACTACGATGAGATGCCCAGACAGGATGAATTTCTTGGAAGGTGTTTATTTCTTCGTGCTAACATTCTTAATTATCATTTTTTATAACACATGCAACAACTTCCTATAGTACACACTATACTGCACCATACAATACCCAAATTAATGCCATTCCATTCTTACATTGCACTTGTAGCAGTAGCTGTAGTAATTAGTCCTTTAGTAGCTGCGTAGTGGGAGCTTGTACAAGTATCGTTTAGTAAGTAATCAGTAGTAATCACAAACACAAAGCCAAACATCTTTTTGTACTGAAGTTGTAACAATACGTAAATCTTTATACTTTTTTTTTGTTTCTATTGTATTATCGTCTCACACTCAAAAGTTTCATTTCATCGTAATTGCTTCTTTTCATGACATTTTACCGTAATCGTTATATATGTATCTCATATTTTGTAAAATGCTACACAGACTAATACTATGCTACTAACCGATATATACATGTATAATGTATATAGCCATGTCATGTTATACAGTATACTTATAGCACCTTTTCATGAATGGAAACAAATTGCATAAAAACAGCTTACAAAGGTTAAATCTGAGAATGGGCAAGGTTTATTATTATATTATTGCAGTGGGAGGTTTGAGATACTCTCAAACTCATTTTAGTAATTTCTGACACCGTTTCAATTTAGATAGTAGTGTGCTTGTAATGCTAACTTAATGACAATTATTTAAATTTTAAACATGGGTATACATGTTTTACGTTGCGTTATGTTGACTAACATACTAAATATAATTGTAATTAATCAGCTCATACACTAGCTTTGTAATTTTTTGTTTCTTGTAAGTATAATCATAAGAATGTGGGTAATGGGTTGTTAAATGTACTTAATTATCGCTACCACTGTTCCTTTGAAATATTATTTAGCGTTGTATTACGTACTGACAGTCGATTCTGCTAGTAATTTTATGTATCTTTCTCGCTTTTCCCAAGGCTTTGGTTTGTGTAGTCAGATCACAAACTCTGAAACTAGAAGTGTGGGATTATGACTCGGGATGGCCCGGGATAATGAACGATGACTTCCTTGGAAGGTTAACTTGCAAAATGCCCGTATCTATAAATTTCTCTAAATCAGCACTTGAATGCTTTTAAGCTTTGTACACCTCACCAAACGTTGTCTTACACCTTATTGAATTGCTTTCTCATCCCATACCACGCGTAATTTATTAACGAACTCACTTTCCCTATTCTGCAATTCTGGATTTAATATGAAGAAACTCGTCATTTCAGGGCATCTGTGGACTTGAGCTTGGTGAAACGGGAAGGAAATATGGATGTAAGCGATAAAAGACAAATCATATAAACTAAACTAATTAAACATGCTAATTTCAACTATGAAAATTAACTTAAATCATCCCTAGATTTGGTTGGATTTGGAAGATGTCAAGAAGGGCCAAATTCATTTGAAATTAAGCTGGTTGGGATTCAGTGAAAACCCTTCAGATCTAAAAACAGCTCTACTTGAGTCGCAAAATTTCGGCTTGGCTTCTTGTTTGCTAACGGTTCACCTTGACTCTGTCAAAAACCTCCCGGTAAGTTTTCTTTTGTGTGGTAGATTATCCCATCCATTTATTTCATTTAAAATATAGATCATGCCAGTTACTGCATCAAGAAGACTACTAAAACTGAAAGAAAAACTAAATTTCTAAATGGCACTTGCATAAAACTACTATAGCGTTTAATTTCGAAAACTTTAGGTAAAATATTTTTTTTCCTAACATGATCTGATGATGATGATGATGATGATATAAACATTTTTAAAACAGTATATAACCAGACTAGGTATGTTCATTTAGGTAAAGAAAACAAAATGCACGAATTAATTCACATCCACAACAGTTGTGATGGTGTGCGTATATGCATACAACAAACCAATCCATCCCTCTAGGGGTAAAGCAATTTCTGTATAAGTTTCTTTTATTGTTTATTATTTGATGTCCTATCAAACCTAAAATGTTTAGTATTTAATGGAAGTGAGGTTGAAAAGGTACTTACAAGTACACGCACCAACTACAGCTAACAGCTAACAAACTTCATAAAAGCCTTTTGTAGCATTCAACACTATATAGCTTGTGTTATATATAGCAATAATTTTAATGATTTTGTACAAGATTTGATTTTAGCTGCCACATCGTGATTTTCACACTTTGTATCTCGCTTTCTCTCACATTCACAGTATGTAATATTGCATAGACTAGTTGGTTTATTGAATTAGTGCGTTTTTGTTCAATTGGTGTATTGTAATTGCAATTTGCAAAGTAGTTTATAGAATGAGTAATGCACGCTCTTATATTACGCTTGAAAATTAACTTTTGCAAAAAAATGTGATATTTAAACTTTTGAAACTTAACGGTTTATTTTTCTTTCTGTAACACGGATAAATCTATTATAACTGACGACCTGTTCGCAAACTTAACGACAATTCAGGCTCTAAGCAGGAAATCAACTGGAATCAACTTTGGTAAAAATGTACAGGTACGCCAATTACCAATACCAATCAATCGTGCCAATCATCACATTATGTAGTGTCTAGCTTACAACAGTTGCCATATTCTCTCATGATTTCTCTGTGTGCTGAGTTTACTTTCACCGTCACTTTCACTCCATGAAGAAAGGCTTCCTCGCAGCTAAAACAATGAATGTCTGTACTCACTTCTATCTTCTAGTAATTTCTTCGCTGCAAATTCGTACTCGTCTTCGCTTTATAACTTCTCTAACGTATTAGAAGTATGCATATGATAAAAGTACCATTGTTTCTACACAGCGTGTACGCAAATAATTGCATAACTTTCTCTGTGACAATTTATTATGTAAGCCATTGTATATTATGTACTTGAGGATGAATGAATGACTGAAAATCACTACTGGAGTAGGGATTTTTTTTTGTAATTTCTTACTTGCTTCTCAACAAATTTAACACTTAAAACTTTCTCCCGGTTTTCCTTTGCATGCTGCGCTGATTATACCATTTTATTGATTTTTGTCTATAACCAATTTTCCCTAAACTTACATTCTTAACTTTACTACTTCTTCTAATTCACTGTGTTTTCATTATATGGAAGCTTTGTACTAAAGGTGAAAGCATGCAGTTGTTCAATGGTGGGTTATATTTTTTTTAAAAACAAAAGTGATGTAGACGATTTATAAAAACCAGGACTCGAAGAATCGATACACTTTTTCAAGGCGAGACAATACATTATTTACTTTTCTTGATGCACACATGAGTTAAAAATTGAACCATTTTACATGATTATTTAGTGTATGCATATACGGTTGTAAAAAACTTTAAAAAAGATTTATCATGTAGCAAATCTGTTTTCGTGAATACCTATTCACA
Source organism: Lepidocyrtoides sp. E14 (assembly GCA_027743805.1). NCBI lineage: Eukaryota > Metazoa > Arthropoda > Collembola > Entomobryomorpha > Entomobryidae > Lepidocyrtoides > Lepidocyrtoides sp. E14. The sequence goes on from JAHZMZ010005377.1 coordinate 6,935, forward strand.
ATAGGCTATTCAATGCAACAAATTAGACTTTTTTAAAACAGATTTGTGTGAGACAATTATTTTTTGTGATTTTTTTGACAAAACTAAAAGAGTAATATTAATTTTATGATGACTTTTAAACCACAAAGCTACCGAGGGAAGGATCAAAACCAGATCCATATGCCATTTTATCAGTTGGAAAAACACAACATGAATCAGCAACACTGGAGAAAACGACAGATCCTGTATTTGAAGAAACATTGCACTTTCTGGTTCGAAATCCATTGACAGACACCCTGCTTGTTAAACTAATGGACAAGAAAACTAGCTTGGAACTGGGTGCTATGAAGCAACCCTTAGACCTTGTATTTGGTCGACCTGGAATGATTCTTGAGAAGCAAAATTTTACTCTAAATACTAGAAGCGAAGCAAAGGTAGTACTTGACATGCAAATCAAGGTTTTGAAACACTGGGTGCAAGGAATGGACGATGAAGATATGGACGACGAAATTAAGCTTCCTGGTGACCTAGATCCACCATCTTCAACACCAAATATTGTTGATAAACCAAAACCTGAACCTGTAGCAAATGTTCCAGCAATACAAACAGTACCAGGAGTTACTCCCAGTCCCCAATTATCCCGCACATCTTCAGTAAAACAACCAAGTGCTGTCGAAGAGTTTGTTACAAGGAGTGAAGAAAGAAAACCATTGCTTTCCGGAGTCCCTCCAATTGAAGAGGATAAAAACATGAAAATTCGATTGACCATTAGATACAGGTTACATTTTTACTGGCCGTTTTCCACATTTTTAACTGATAGGTAAGATAAGATTTTTTGAGAAAAAAAACATTTTTTTTCTTCTTATTTTCACAGCCAAACGACGCATCAGCTTGTCGTTGTTGTGCACTCAGTCTCTAACCTCCCAATAGAGCAAGATGAGTTGCCTGACCCATATGTGAAGCTATATGTTCTCCCTGAACGAAATAAAAAGCATAAAACGGAAGCTCAGAAAGATCAATGCAATCCCCTGTACGACGAGAGATTTGAGTTTCCCATTATTGATCTACGAGGAAAAACTTTGGAAGTTACAGTCTGCGATAAGAAATATATACGGAGCTCCCCAAAACTTGGAGAAGTTCTTATCGCTTTGGATGAGTTTATGACTGGAAACTCAGTAACCAATGTATACCCTCTGGTGGATTAACAGTTACAGAGAAAAAGAGCAAAAAAGAAACGATTTTTTGGGTTGTGTTGCTTTGTGATTTAATTTTTTGTTGCCAATCTGAAAGAAAATATTATGCCATATATACTTATTTTAATTTTGAAGAAGATAATAGTTCAATGTCGAGTTTTATAGCGATTCCTGTCAAATACTTTAAATATTCAAGCAAACCGATCATATAAAATCGGTCTGCTTACTAAACGATAAAAATCTGTAATTATGCTAAATTCTATGCTGTCACTACTGCTACTCAACAAAACTACTCAATGATGATTTGTCTGCTCTATTATTATGAATTTGAAGCATTCACGCATCATAATTACTCTTATTGCTCTGATGAATGCAAGCACACTTTATTATTACTTTAATGTATTTTGTTTTTACGTTGATATTTATAGTTTTTAGGAAGATTTAACCAAGATACGTGATACTTTGCCGAATGCCTTATTATTATATATTAAGCTTTGCTGATGCTGATGGAAATCCAAGATGAGCCAAAAAGGAAAATGCAATTCATAAATAGTGACTGCAAAAGAAATTAACTGAATTTGTAAAATGTAACAGTTATCTTGGAAAATATTGTCTGAAAGAAAGATTAAATTGCAACATTTGCCCTTAAATTAATCTATTGATCAACTACACACAAACGTCGGTGCTAATATTGAGCCTCTTGTACATTGTATGCAGTTGTATTAAGCATGATAATATTTAGGTAATTAATATTGTACTAAAAATAGTACCTATTAGTATTAAAATGTACTTCCAACTTTCGTTTAAAATTCGATATATAAATTGTTTCAACAATATTATTCAAAATGAGAAACTATTTGTATCTGCAATCCGTACACTGAACTGAATGAGCTATACCATCCATTTATGTATGTGTAAAGCAAAAAAAAACAAAACTTACACTTGTTAACCATTAATGTTTTAAATTCAGCTTTAATAAATACGTATTTATCTTTGCGAATATCTGCGACTTTTCCTAACATTACATTTCTTCTTAACATGGTAAATCATTGCATTATTTTTAGCGTTTAAAGTACAAGTTGGTAACACATTTTTGTGATGATAATGAGTGACAGGTTAGTGTATAAAATTGAGATTTCATAATAGCATGATAAGTGATAGCACAATCAGTTTTGATGGGCTGTGGTTGGGGGTAGTAATTGCTTTGTGGAACTGGATGATGTAAATGAATCCCCACTGGATCTTAAAGATGTCGGATTTGTCCCAGCAGACATTGACGTTCTTACGTTAGGTGTGCCCGGAAGTGACGATGGAATACTACGACTGTATCTATGGCTTGGGTCAGGGCTATCGTCTACAGATTTGTCGTCAGTAGCTATACTTTTTTGTGGGGTACTTTGAGTAGAATCAAGAAATGATTTGTCCTTGCCAGTTCCAGACAGCAAACCACCAGGAGTCTTTATTTTTCACAAATTAAACCAAAATTCTTTACGAAAATTTCGCTGCTGTGAATCCACATGTTTTATAAAATATTTACTCACCGTTGTCACTTTGCCAGTACATTCTTCCTCCTCGTCAGAAAATTCATCGATGGCCGCTATCATTGTAAGCATATTACTTTGACTACTTTCAATGCTTTGAAGTTGAAGAGCCTCTTCCTCCTCCTCATCAACATCCGTGATTCGAGATCTAAGTCCATATCTTGAACGAACTCCATCTGCCGAATGAGTAAAATCCTGTACATCAGGTAAAGCCTCAGGGGCCTCGGAAAAGTGTTCTTCGTCTTCTGGATCACTTGTTAGAGTTTTGGTGTCAATTGAGCCACTTTTTGATAGTTTAACTATTGATTCTTTTCTCTCTACTTCGTAGACAACATGGTTACATTTTTCAGACTCTTCTTGATCTTGATCTTCTAACGATGGTGCAACCATTACCGTCATCGCAATAGGACGGCCATCCACTGTTTCCTCACATGGATTTAATGCTCTAGCAGCTTCCTGACGTACTACCATTGTGGCTGCTGCACTGGATGGCAAATCTGAGGCAGGATAGGGACCATTCAATGCTTCCAGCAATGGCACCATCTCATAACCAGGAATTGAGTTCATTTGCACCACTGGCATCTGGAATTTACATTGGAGAAGGTTCACATGAAAGATATGGTGTGATACCGTTTAACTGCACACATGGCACACATAAGGGTTAGCTGGAATAAAAATAGGAAATAAACTCATACTTCTGATGTTAACGCTGGATATTCCATTGGGGCAGGAGGAATCCTATAAACGGCACGAATTTGAAGTAGGGCTCTAAAAGGTGATCTACATATAGGGCAGTTGTTTGCCTAATCAAGATAAAAAACACGTTTTAGAGGTTATTTCACAAATCATGACATCATAAATGCACATGGATAATACAATTGATATCCTCATTCTGATACAGGTATGTCTGAACCTTGGAAAAGGAAAAAAAGTGTAATTTTTTAAAGTGTAATCCCAATTCTCATACATGAACACTAACAGTTTTTATGGCATACCATCTTCTATGCTAACACATTGTATCACGATAGGAAAAACCTCTTTATCAAAGTCGTATTGTAAGTCATCGGGAAACTGGGAAGGGTTAAATGTGTGCAACCCATTAGTATAAACTTGGTTGGCTCCAGCTTTAAACTTAATTGTCTCAGAACTCATTTTTGGATCGCGTGGTCGATATCTGGTAAATATATAAGGCAAATTAAAAACATGATTCACTTTACTGTACTAGCAAACACGTGTGTATGAATAGTCTCCCGTCGTCAGTTTGTACCTGATGCCTCGTGATGTAACGTCTTCAGTGCAAAAGTACATTATGGTAATTTCACATCGACAGTCAGCGTCAAACACAAACTCAATATTATAGGTTGTAGGTGGCTTTGCTGGTGGAGAAGGAATCGATGCTTCATCCGAAAGATCTGCAGAGTCTGATGCGGCCAATGGTACGATTGGAATTTTTACAAATTTTAGTGTTTCTTTTCTGATGTTTATCAGGGCTTTCAATGTCTTTGTAGGTTCGTTGGACTGTGGTGCTGGATATGGAAACTGAAACGATAATGGTTTTTGTCACAAAATCAGTGTCTAAACTGAATGTAACGCTCGCTAATATTTTTAACTATGCCAAGTGATTTTTAAAGAATCTCACCGGTACAGGTTTACTGCCAAGAAAGTTTAAATCTCCATTATCTCCAAACAAATATTGTTCTGGCTGTGGAGTTTCAAATCTCTCACCGCCCATTATAAAATGAGTATTGAAATATGTTCCTACAAACAAAGTCCCAAAGTGTAAAATTCAGCATGTCATTCTGCACTTTTTGCTTGCCAAGTGAAAGCATACAAAATTAATGAAAGCATTATATTTACCTGATTTTGGGGGATAACGGAACGCAGTGGGTGCAGGAGAGTCTTGCTCTTCAGCATCACTGTTTCGTCTACTCATCCAACTTCCCATTTTCGATAAGAACACTGTCGAAAAAAGTTCCTATCTATCCTTTGGCTATCTTTAATTACACTAGTATAAACATTGACACATTATTGAGCAGCTAAATGAAATAATACACGTAACATGTTCTTCTTATCGTCTACCCACAGCAAGTAAAACAGTCAAAAATTCAACAAAATGCTCAAATCAGAGTCGTACGCATTCATTCTTTCTTCATTGCACAATTCGCATTATAAATTGCGTTAAACTTCTCTTCTCCATCTCATTAAAATTTTTGAAAGTGCCAATTAAAGCTCATGAATCCCTTAATTTAATTTCGCCACTATTACAATGCACCGTTTCACCGATTTTATTAGCGTTTCTTTGTCTCATTACTGTCACAATCATTTACAGAGCTTACACGAGAGACAAAACTGTGCAGTAGGACATAGGAAGAAAGGCTTATTATCTTTCTCTCCAAATAACAGTAGTAAGGATCTAATCAGCCTATACAATCTAATAATAACAGGATTTGCTCAACTTTCTTTTGATGATGATACAACATGCATAATGCATACTAGAAAATATTATAACTAATTTTTACATTTGGTCTGTTGAGTATGTTTTTTTATATGATTACATATTATATGCTGCTGAGATCCAAAAGCAACAAATCATCTTTTGTGAGAAAAGGGGAATTTAACCGAGGACTAAATAAAGATATTATTATGAGTATGAGAATGGTTATCAATGCTAAGTGGAAACAGACTATAATATGCCTTGCATGCTTGCACACATAAAACACAATGGAATCACAAACAATAAAATAATATGTTTTGCCTTCACAATAACACGACGATAATACTTGCATTCAGGTAACATTGAACATGTTTATGTAGTCTTCTCAGCATTATCAAGAATAGGTATTCTCTCATTTTATCCTCATATCCTGCTCAAAATAAACATCCTCCTCACACAGGATTCAGTATTTCTTAGCAGCAGCAGAGTGTAATATGTATTCACAAAAAAGTGAATATAAAATCAAAGGCAAGGTAAAACACAAAATAAGAGCAGATTTTATTGTATGTGCAGTGTGCTAATAGTCAAGTACAAGCAGGCAGATAGGAAAATAGGAATACGCTCTTGCGCCCTTAAAATATTATGCACATTGTGCATTGCACTATTGCACAATGACAACCAACTTGGTTGAACCAACAACGCGAATGCTCTAATTGTAAGTTGGCTTTTGCTTGGCAAAAATTGGTTGTTTTCATTTGTGTTGAATGAAACCAGCATTTTTTATTCCACAAAGGTTCAAGTTTGTAGGAGCTTTTGCTCCATGTATGGTCTGTCTTCCTTCTTATTTCATGAGATTCATTTTCATTAGGGTAGCAAATTACAACTTTTACCGATTTACCAGCTAATCTTCATGTTAAAAATGCCAAGAGTTCCCATGTATCCAACACAAAAATGTCTAGAGAATCGACCGAATTGGTATTGTTGGAAAAAATGGAGTGGTTTTCTGACATAGACATACTACTTTAAAGCAAAAGTAAAATAAATTAATAACATTGCACATAGAAAAATATTCAATTGATTTTCATCATTTTGTGCAAATCGCTTTCACCTTTCAAATGTGTGGGTCATTAAGTTTTCATGAAATAGACATTATACAGTAATAATGGGACATTTATTTTCAAATGCTTACTCCACTTTAGGAAGATTAAAAGTGACTGAAAAATAAAAAGCCTCCCTAAAAACACCAAGACGAGCAAGATAGAGTTTCTGTTACTTAAAGTAGCACTTAATTTATTCGACTGGCTTTTATTCCACTGTTGTCGTAATCTTCCTCAACAGGTTGCTTCAAAATACTGAATACATCTTGAAATTATTGACTACAACTACGCTAATTACTATCTATTCATTTCATATTCATAGGGAATACATTTCCGGCATATATGTATATATATTTATAGTTTAAGACGTCAATTTGATTTCTCTCAATGCATTGAGCCATTGCAAT
>JAHZMZ010005378.1:0-13429 GCA_027743805.1 Lepidocyrtoides sp. E14
AAAAGCATTTATAGTGTACATACAATGAAGTACGATATGTAAATTCGACAACTTTGAATTGGGTTTCGTCAATCGATATTTGCATGGTTTCAATGTGGTTTACCCTCCAGTTTTTAGCAACAGATTGTCGAAATTTGAATGGTGTCAATCAAACATTCGTCAAAGTGTCGGCCTTCCAATTACTGACTTTGCACGAGCGTGCCAACATTTTGACTTCACGTGGTCAGTCGGCTTAAAAACGTATCTTGATGAAACCAAAAATGCTTTTTATATGGTTTTTTACTTCAGAACAAAAATTATGAAGTGACTGTCTAAAGCAAGAAGGTTTTGAGAAGCTGATTGCGAATAATTTCTCCGTAAATACATATTATATGGTTATGGTTCCTGTTTATGTATGTACATCAACAGTCTAAGAAGCTATACCGCAGAGTTATTTGGTAACTCAAGTGCTCGTTTGGTGTCAATTCTGACACAAACTCACACTCAAAGTGACGTGCCGGCTGGGTATGTTCATTTATTTCATTCATCTTTTTCACCAAAACCTCTTATAACTTTTCCTCTTATTTCTCATCACAATAAGCGCGTGATGTTGGAAAGGAAACAAGTATCACGTCAGGTTCTATTCATCGTGGTGTTTATTTAATGTGAAACTCAATTTTTCTGTTATATGTACAAAAATTGTTTGCTAGAAAATAAGTGCCTAGCCTGTATATATAGTAGTTTTATAACGGCATGGAGATGATTATAGCTATTGATATAAAGGGAAAGCTGGTATTGTGTGCATTCATCAACTAATTGCCCCTTTTATATCCTCAAATTTCCATCAGAGCTCTCCAGAGGATTTCCTTTGTTATTGCCCTGGCTTGCACGTAAGTTAAAAGAGAAACCAGTGTTTCTTCATTGCCACTCTTTTGGCAGCAGGTTACCTTCACTGCTTCCAGTTTTCAGGGAACTACATCCAATCAGATAATATTTTCGACTTTCACCCAATTCCACCATTGAAGCAATGCATCAAAGTTATTAAAGTAATTTCTTTATTAGTTCCTCCTGTGCAAGCTATATATTATGCTCATAATAATTTTGTTACAGGGTATAAGTTGCAACTTGCAAATATATAATTTTTAGTTAGTCCCAGGAAAATTGTTAGTCCCATATCCCAACACGTCATGTGTGGAACACAATTGCTAGCGACAGATAATACAATCCTTTAACTACAGACAAGGCTGGTATAAAAGTGAGAGCACGGAAGAACGCCATTTTGAATATACTTGCCACAAATAGATATGATAGTAGTCATTAATAGTGTTAATCGAGTCAAATTGAATTGAAATACATAAAAACATATTTATTTAAGTGAATAAATTCCCAGCGAGTTAAAATAATTGGCAAAAGCATGCATAATGTTGCATATTATTATGGATGGCAGCAACAACATTTTTTGGAACTTACTTCAAGTTAAAAACAAATTTTATACCAGCGACAAGTTACGTAAGTTATCCATCTATAAACGATGTATAAAAATAAATTGTAGACAGTGAATTATACTTCAGAGACACAAAATCCCATTTGAAAAATTTGTTTTGAGTGTAAACGGATTAGTGAAAAAATGAATTTCCACTTGACATATTAGCATTCTACACTATTCAACAAAAATAGCTGAGAAATGATCTTTTATGCTTGGTAATGGTAATGGATCTTGTGTCATTTCATATCGTATAGCCAGATATAATATTTTGAAGGGAAAATAGAAAAATACTGTCGGTTTACTTTTAACTTTATGATAGATGGAGCTTGGTATAATAACTGAAAATAGTTTCAGCTTTCATTTTATATTATGGCCTCTTAGTGTGGTATTATTGTCAATAAATGATGCATTTTTTGGCGTGTAAATAAGCATCCATTATGTCTAAAAATAGAAGTTGAGATAATAGTGTAAGTACAGAAAATGTATTGGATTAAAATTCTCGTAAAAATCCATCAACTGCCAGATGTTACTGCTGCAGTGAAAAATATTACGTCAACTCAGTGCTCTGTCACCACGACATATTCCAGAGATTATTCTTTAGAATAAATCGTTCGTGACCTTAATCCTGCTGCAACGATTACTGTACATTATTATTTTGTTATTGTCATTTTTCCATATTCATGACTATGACATAAAAAGTTAATGCCCAACAATTAAACTTTTGCTGATAAATAGCAAAAACACATAAATTTTTACTTGATCTTATCTTACTCCAACTTGTGTCAAAGGATCATCATTTTTATGGATTATAATAAGCTATTTGTTACAGTGAAAAAAGGAATTCTTATTGTGAGAAGTAGCGCAACTCATCCTATTTATTCTGTCAGTAAATCCATTTATTGTAATAGTACTCCAATTTCTTTGCATAAAACAGAGACAAACTGCATCAATGATCGTTCCGTCTAAAATGCAAAGCGATTAAACTGAAACGTTAAAATTTCACTCTGGTAAACTAATCTACAGAATCAAACCTGAGGAGAAATAACAAGCATTTTAATAAAGTGTTCAGCGGTTGATTGAATAAAAATGAGACGCACAAGCCAGGATCAAACATATCGCCGAATGAGCCAGGATGCCATCCGAAAGAGGAGCACAGAATGGGTGCGCAGGGGTTCGATGGAAGTTTCCAAACTAGGAGCGGTAGGTTGAGTGGAGCAATATAAACAATAAAATGTATATATTATGCTATCTCTGCAGTTCTTCTAGATGAAATTCTCAAACTTTTCTTTCTGAACAAATTTAACGATTACTAATAATATTGAGCAATAAAGATGAAGATGAACAAGACATAAAAACAACACTACCAGTTATTTCTGCTTTTTAGCGATAAGAAAATATAAAATCTAAATTGCTACAAACTAAGACTTTCAATTTCGACTTTGCAATCTTCCTGGGGTACTATATTTGGTTATTTACGTGTATTGCTAATACAGTGGTACAATTAATGGTTTACACTGCATCGCTAATAGCTCCTTTTTTATTTCGACTATTTGTAAGTTAATAGTAAGAGAATAACATAATTTAACCAATAATAAGTAAACTTATTAAAGAAATTAGACAGTAACTAATAGTCAAGGCGAGTAATGCTAAGTGCTAAAGTATTAGGTTACTAATACATACGGAGGATGTAACCGTTCTATTATAATCGATATTAGGCTGTAAAGGCATATAGCAGCTAAGCCCAGATTTTTTCGCGTTGCTTTTCACTAGAGAACACCACTTACGATATCATGCGTTAAATGAGATTCCTAGGAATCCCAACATAATCATCATTTCAGGGTGGTATGCACACCGTTATGAATTAGTAATAAGGCAATCATTTCTTTCTCTTCTTTCTTCTACTTTCTCCCTTCTTTGGCGAACTAATATCTCTGTCTCTGCTTTTCTCCTTTTTCAAACCAACATGGGAAACATAAACGCTATAAACATTTTCATTGGTGTCGTTATTATTAAACTTTAACAATAATAGCGTTTTAAGCTGGAAACACGATGCGTAGCTTAAAATTATTAATACAAGTTGTTACGGTAGAAAATTTGAATCTTTCCCTTCCTACGTGATTCAATAAAACTGAAGCTATTCCCTCAATCTGCCTTGCAGTGTACTTTGTGAAATGAGAATGATGCATGTGAAATCTTGAAAACAATGTTTTGTAACAGTTTTATTCATTAAGAAACAAACAACAAAATACTATATAGCTATATCCCTTAAAATTTTCAGCACTATTATTCTTACGACGTACATGAGGATTTGGGGAGATATTTTCCAGCTATTTTCCCAATGAAGCGAACAGTAATTGATAAGAATGGGCTATGGGTAATATTAGGCTGCATGGAAAGGAAACAAAGCACGATGTTTAGTATGAAGCGAAGTTTTCCTCCAATTTATTGCTGCATCAACGATTTATTGTTTACTCATTTTTTGTGCTGTTCTTTCCAAATTAAAATTTTAAAGCATTGACTCTCTTGATAGGTTTTAAAGCAAAAATACCATAATTTTTCGTCATTCTGACTATTTTCAATGCAAAGTTGAAAGAAGGGGAGGGTTTCAATGGAAAGTTGACTGAGTTTAAAAAAATTCAAACCAAAGCTTTGTACAAAAGAACCTTGGTAAGGGTTTTGAATGCTCGATTTACTTGCTTGCTCTTCATTCCACTTTGTTATTGAAATATTTAGTTAATAAATAAAGTCAAAGCGTTAGTTTTTAATGAGTTATGTATTCATCCACACAGATTGTTTGCTTTGCTTTTCCTTTATTTTATTCCACGTTTCTTTGGGAACCAAGCTTAAATGTGATATGTGCATGGGTAAACCGAAAATTGCAAAACCCAATGCTAAACGTACTTTGGCAATTACCAACAGATGAGAATGTGACTACTATATTTTGCACTGATAGTTATCAGTGTGGCAAAATGAACATTTTTCCAAAAATCAGCTTATTAAACCGGTCTCATTTTTTCCTTACAAACTTGTAGAAGCACATCGTACCTACTGAGCGATGTGGCCCACTGAGCGTCTATGTTCAGGGTGATCTTTCCCAACAAGACAAGAGGGCTATTTTCCTCACTGTGCATGATTTAGGATGCAACCGTAAGTGAATAATGTAGATGAGAAATCTATCATTTTTACAATTGAGTAAGATGAAAAAATATTTTGAAATTTGATTATTATTTATCAGATACATCCTTCCACGACTTTGTGGAGCATCCAACTATGATCGAAATCAAGGAGCGATCCGTCTTTATTCATGTGGATATTCCTGGACAAGAGGACAATGCCTCGGATCTAGCTGACGAGTAAGCATATTGCACAATATTTTTCATTTTCTGTTGCATCTTGGACTGAATTTCCAGTGGAAATTTTCCACCAAAGAAAACACATTTTTCGTTGATGTTCACGTTCATAGAAAAAAAAAAAATTTCATTGCAGCTTCCAATTCCCAACCATGCAAATGATGCTTCCCGTTGCTTGGGACTTATTTTGGTGAATGTTACTGCTGGAAAAACTTCCGTCATGGATTACTTCAAAGACAAGGTAAATAAATAAAAGCGTGTTTGCTCAGCATTTCATGTAAAACTTTCTGTCGCCTTTCCACTGCCGTCGTTTCGTTGTATTATTTAACTTAAATGTACATATGACGACGACTTTACAAGTCTCTTGCTCCCTTACGAATAAATGTCATAAAGATGAAACAAGACAAGAGGGAAGGGAAAAGTGTAACTGTTCTTGTTGTGGAAAATGCTTTAAAAGAGTTTCTATCTGGTCTATAGTTCAGGAACTGGAAGCTTGGACAAGTTGGGCACAATCCAACCACGGAACAGTATCTAGTTTTCCACAAGTTTGGACACGTAAGTACTTTTATACTTTGTCGAACATCAGTATGTATTTCCATATAAATTTTTTAACTGATTCACTCCAGCTGGTATAAAATTCGCCTTCACAGTCAAAAGTCTACTACTAAAAGTGAAAGTAGAACAATATTTGTTGAAACTGATGGAAAATAGAGTGTAAGTAGTAGCTCCAGTGTATAATATGTTTTTCTCGACTGACAGAAAAAACAACATACGACAACCCACGCAGCATTGGAAAATGCACTTTTTGAGGAAACGTGATAGCGGTTTTGATTACATTTCAAATAAATGTTTTCGATTTGCTGAATTTTTGGGAGACTTTTAAATCATCAAGAAATGAACAGACAAACTTAGATAACAGTTTGTTTTTCTGTGATTGACATCAGAGCAATAAATGTCTATCACAGTTTTTGAGGAAAAGGACCTTCACGAAATGATTGAGGTCATAGAGCTGTGTGTGGTTTCTAGATCTGTCAAACAAACTGGAGTGCTTTTTACTTTGTTTCGTATATTCCAGGAAAAATATTTCTGCGAAAAGTCACAAAACGATATTTATAAAAATGTAATTTCCTTTATTCCGTTTAACTGTCGCCATAAATGACAATCTACTTTATCTTATAATATGTTTTACACAAACAAAAAAGCTTTTTAAAGCACCAAAGAGCTGTGGTAGTATTTGTATTTGTCACTGTTTGATTTTAATTGGTGTGCTCACTCTTTTTCTCTCCGTCTGACAACAACGCAACCGACAATAACACAATTTAGCAATACATGATACAAAAATATACTTAATTACTTTGATACTCTAATACACTCAATACTATTTATTTTCGTGATAAATGCACCCTTTCATGTTTTATCACGACACAATCAACACAGTCACATTTTCTATCAAAATTGTATTTGCCGAAAGAGAATTTATGAAAGGAATGAACAGTATCGCGATTTTTATTCTGCAGCAGCCATGAGACTCATTAGAACTCCGTTGCAGGTCATTTCTATGATATCTTTTTCTACTCTACTTGCATTCTAAAGGATTCTTGGAACTTAACAACTTTATTCCACTGATAAAATCTATCTAAGCTGATTGATTCTTTTCTATAAAATTATTCAATTTTTTCATCTTTAAAAAATCTATTTTTCTTCTCTTTTATCACTATGTTTCCTTGTCGCTCTCCGCCACTTGTGCTACAAGCGTGTTGAAGAGGTAAAGTATTCAAATTTTGGAAAGCTGATTAAAAACCAACAAAATTCTTTAAAAGATTTGTATTTATTCGTTTTATTTTTATCTACAATAATTTCTTAACGATTCTAATATTTTGTGAACTATGATTATTATAATTTCAAGTAGTTTTGTACACCTGCTCCTCCTCGAATGTCGAATGTAGATGTTTAGATTTTTGTCGTTGAGTTGGTATGTACATCATTGTATATGTGCAAAAATATCTTGTAGTCTATCATTATCGTGTTGCTCCCTTTGTTCCCAAAATAACTTGTTATTCTAAAACTGTCTCATTTTAATGTACCTAACATGTGTAGCCATTTTTGAATGGAAAAAAAACTTCAAAAGCTAACCCAGAAAACTAATATTTTTAACACATTTATCCCTACTTAAATCCGTCAAGTATTGTACACTTTCAAATAACCTAACGAACCTCATTTGACACATCAGCCTCATTTCAAATAACCGAACTGTTACCTATTTAACCAATTTAACACAGATCACTCACGCTACAAAAATTGCTTTAGTATGTTACAATTTTTTGTATTCTTTGTGCATTATTAGAACAATTTCATGCTTATATTTTAGTTCTCATGTTGCATTCACCACACGCTACATTTGAGAAAATATGACGCCCTCATTATTCTTCTAATTTTTTTAACCGAAATCACATGTCGGTGCCGCTCAATACCGGTAAAATATTGAGCTGTGTTACTTCCCTAGAACATTCATTATTAATGATTTATTCGTTATGCAAGTAAAACAAGTTATTTTTTACAAAAGTTATGATTTATCGGTTTTGCAAAAAAATTGTAAGTATTTCAGCAGTGAGTAATGTTTCTCAGTCAATGAAAAAAATTCATTTAGTAAATCCTTGATCTCAGGAATCAATGTTTTCACATGGGTTCATTTTTTGGTATTGAAAATGATTTTTACCGTGTTCACGAATTATTGATTGAATTACAAATACGCGGTGGAAATGCACTTTGTTTTCAGGCAAAACTTTAAAAAGGGATTTCGTACTACAGGTGTATGAGAACATTTCAGTGTTTCGTCTTCAATTGGCATAATATTTTACTTTCAAGTTGCGAATGGTTTTGACTTTTGACAAATTATTGGTACATTTAAGTTTTGATTTTTATAATAAAAGACGTTAAAATTTGCGATATTAATTATAATATGTTTTCGTGAACTAATGGCAAGTTAGCTATCCTTTTTTTATTCCTTCATCAATCCATTGTTTTTTAGCATGATTGATGATGTTATAGTAAAAGCAACCAAGTAATCATTATTATATTATTCGCTAACTGGAAACCTGTAAAAAATTTGAAAATTCGAATTGAAGAATGGAATGTGCATCCGTACTTAAATGTATATATTTATAAAAAAATATAATAACTTTCAATAATTTCTCCATTTATAATGCACTTAAAAGCCAAAAATGCCCAGTTCAGTAGTTTAATATTTTTTAAAAAATCCTTTAAACTTTAAAATACTAATAGCAACATTTTTCCAACAAGTGATAGTAGGTAAAAATTATCATGTACAATGTATGTTTCCGTTACTACTTATATGAAATACCTGCCTGTTACTAATGATCATCTTGATACGATACAATTTGGTGAAGGGTTTTTGTATGCTATGATAAACAATATTGTCTAGCCTTGTGAAAGAGATAGAAGTGAATATAGAAATGCCTCCCGTACCAGTTCTTGCTGGATGTACCAACCCTGTCACCTGTAGTGTTGCTAATATGCAAAATCATTAATTTAGACAGTTGTAGATGTTAGATGTTGGCTGTAAATAGTACAGTTCAATCATAGCATAAAGCAAAAAATTCCTACATATCTTCTAACACTCATCTCCGTATTCCTTATTTAGCAATTGGCTGCCGAGAATGACGATGTCATGAAGGACCGTGAAAAGACCATTTTGGATTACCAAGCCAAGTTGAAATCTGCCATCAACGCAAAGAATCTGAAGAGTTATGTTGATGCTTTCCTGAAGTAAGTTGTCCATGTCTCGCAACGAATAAATAAGTGAATTTGTTACTGAAGAGCTTTCTCTGTATATGATTTGTGCTTATTCATTCAGCCGAAAGGACATCACTGGAGTGTTGGAGAAGAATTTGAAGATCGATACATTGCTTCTTGCTGGAACCAAGGGATCTTATGGTTCTACCGTGCAACACCTCCATACCATGATGGACAAGCAGAAGACTCAGCTGCTTAAAATTGACGACGTCGGTGATGTCATCAACGAAGCGGTAAGTATTGAGGATCACTTGACACAAACTTCCTTAATGGCCTAACTTTTATGGATTCCTCCATTCCATCTCTAGTTATTGTTTGATGAAATGTTATTCTAAATTTTTGCATGTGTAGCCTGAGAAAGTTGCCCAAAGCATCCTGCTCTTCTGCAAAGGTCAAGGATTGCTGACCTCTGTTGCTATGCCTGGAGTTGAGAGGCAACGTACCATTTCAGGTGGGGAAGGTGATGCACCTCAACTTAACCGTCAGAGAACAATGAGCATGGAGGAGTACGACAAGCCCAACATTCGAAGGCTTTCCATCACAGCCATCCAGCAGAAGCCTGGTGAATAAATGCATCGTTCTCACAAATTGCGAATGGCTGCTAATATTTACAACAAACATTTAAGGAAATCTGAAACAAAATCATTTTAATTTTTGGACATTGGCAGTGAGAAGATCATTAAAAATAAAGATATATTAAACATGTCTCCTTCTTACCTACGGATAGAATACATTATTATAAAGCGTAGTATATATTTAAGTATGATCTATAAATAAACTACATGTACAATTAAATACATACCTAATAAAAATAATAGAGCTAGGTGGAAGAAAAGTTTGCATACGTAAAATAGAAAACTATGTTACTATGATCAACAATTTAAAAGGCCGTCAGTTGTGTAATATTAGAAACGAGTAATAAATGAAATAGAAACTGTTAATTTTTGCAGTAGTATCCTACAGTCTGCACATATTATATTAATAGTTACAGTTACAGAGTGTCTATTCTATTCATTTAAGTGTGTCGGTAAAAAATATGGGTCTGTTCTGGTATCCGGTTAAACAAGTTTGATAGATTTTTTGCAATAACTGGTGTTTTAGGTTCTGTAAAATTGTTTTAATTAGTAAAGGTGTTGTATAACTAAATATTATCTGTAACTTGGGTGTAGAAGTTTTTGTTTTTATTGCTTAATGCTTTCCAGACAAAATAGCAACTTTGATACCCCCATCTTGCCTGAAAAATGAACTTAATCTTTAAGAAAATCTATCAAATGCGCATTTCTAAATAAAAACAAAGTGTTAATTCAAGAAAGTGCTTGTCGTTTTTTAAATTAAAATTGTACAACAAATATTAGGCAATCTCAAAATAATATGCCATTACAGAAGGTGGTTAAAAATCATTTAATCATTGAAACGTGATACAAGAGGTGCTTGTTTTGCTATCACTAAAATACAAAGCTTACCAAAAATTTATCTAGCAGTTGACTGTATTACTCTTGTATTCGTCATCTGGAAAATAAACAGTTAAAAATACCTGTGACATACTTTAGAGACCAAGAAATTAATAAAAAGGATATGAAGCTACAAATGTATTTAAAATTATTGGAGAAAAGCCAGATGTAACAAATGCAATTTTAGCAAAAAAATCACGCTTTAATTGCTAAAAATGGGTATGGTAATGGAAAGTTATGAAATGAATTTATTATACATATTTGAATGTTTAAAGCAGCTTGCTAATTGGATGGGTGGGTGAGTGAAATATTGTCTGGGGGATAACTAATAATGAAGCTGATTAATATTTGCGAATACAAATTTAAAAAAAGCTTGCTACCAAAAACATGCCATATAAATTACAAAAGTGCTGTATGTCTGTATCGTATCTTCAAGTATATACGTTTATCTACTATTTTATTGCAAATGAACAATATGTAACACAATGTAATATAGAGAAAGCGTACTTTATTATTATCATTATTATACGTTAAACTGTATAATTGGTTAATACAATTAGTTGCATTATGAATTAGTTAAATAAAGAAAAAAAATTACAATGGTTACTGTACATGTGCTACAATATTATTTACATGGTGGTGGAGAAAGAAATGAATCCTGTCATCATCGGTTGCATTCAATTATTTCTTCGACATGGCTAAGCAATTATTTCTTGTGACTGATCTCGTTCATCAAATGTCATTGGAATCACATGTCATAATGATTTTTGTCTTAAATATCTCCTGCTTCTTTGCATTCGCTAGACTGGATAGACGTCATGAGTCATGGTTAGGCTTCCCTGACAAACTTTCTTTGAAATAAGTATTTAAGTAATTCAATCATCAAAATCATAACAAGAAAACCCTGGAACAATCATGAGTAAATACTAAACGTCTAATGGCAAAGAAATGTCGAAGCTAATAAATCCATAAATTTCAATAATGCTGACATTGTTCAGTACTTTTAGCCAGCTACTCTTTGTTCATACTACAAAACCAAAAAGTAACGCAAGGAGCTCTTCAGGCATACACGTAATTAAAAAGGCGTTAGTAATCGAAGCTGCAGGTCACAGGTCAAAACCGTTAAAACCATGTTATCGTAGTGTAGGTACATGCGTATAAAATGCAATATTTTGGATTATTAGTTTCAGTCAGCTACTTGATATCATCGCCTGGTCCAGTTCGAATGTGGAGGTCATGGGTCTACGGCAATCACTGGAAACCTTAATAACTTACTACATATGCTCGGACATTGTTGAATATTTTTATTGGATATTGTACAGTATAATGGAATATTAGGACTGATCAGTCAACGCGATAAAACTTAAGATTAGAATAGTTTTCCTAAAAATGGAATACTCTCCCCGCGTTAAATTTAAAACACCGATCATTTATTAAAATAGTCCCTAAATATCAGATACTAGGATAACAGTTTTGTTGAATACCGTGTAGTTATGCTATTAAACATTTCATGCAAGTTTTCAATGAAGCAATAGTTAAACTACGAAGTGAAGGCTGTAGAGCGTTAATTCTTTCCTTGCAAGTTTCATTTATTGTGTGCAATATGCATACCCTGTATCATGTATGTATGTACTACGTGCGTCTTCATTTAAACTGGCAGTGCAGTGGCATCTGTGTGTTGTAGTTTCTCTTTGTTGTTGCACCTTGCTTGCAACGCGTTGATTTTATGTACCAATTATTTGCAATTTGCCCTTTTAAAAAAAATTAAATGATGTTTAGCTTGGCTTCAACAACCATTGTTTAATTGGAAGAGATAGAAGTTCGACATAATTGTCGACAGAAACGCTTGATTGAGTTTATTTTACAATATTAATTTATGATAAACACGTTGCGTTCCGTGTAATTATAAATGCGTTGGCCCCATGCAATTTGATTTTTCACTGGTTTCCCGTCCTTGGTTTTTGCTTACTGGTAGGCAATTGGACATGACTCGGATGGGCATCGGCAGACTTCGGTTTCGTACGTTCCAAACGGGAACATCTCATGTGTTTCTTAGATGGAATAAGGAAGGAAAAGAAAATGTGTGAAAGTGGACAAATTTGATTTTACAGTTCAATGCAATAATAAACAATCTACAAGTTTGACCTGTTATTTCCACCAGTTTCAATCAAATTATGATGTTTAGTGCTACTTTTTCATAACTAAGCTTGTTTGTAAAATAAAATAATGGATTCAACATTTGAACAAGAAATAGCAACACTACTTTTGCATATAGTATACAGTGTGCGTTTAGAGTTAATTGCGTGCAATTCTGGAAGCAATCCAAATATTACACTAAGATGAGAAAGTACATAAATAGAAAACATGTTTTCCTCAGTTTTGGTCTTCCAAACTTATAACTTTGTGTGTCCTGTACGATAATGTGACTATGTAAGAAGTGAAAGTACATCAAATTTTATACTTTTCTATAGATGAAGAAAGTATGATTCTGTTCAGTTAATGTTTTGCACACAAGTTCATTTCTACGTACACATCGTCTGAGATCGCATCGCAAGGTACAAAAAATATTATGTGTCACTTTCTCAATTTTCTCTTATGAATTATTTCATTAATAACAAAAACAAAGTTGTGTTACAGGGAATTTTCATAATTAGACCGGCAAAAACCAAATTAAATCCTAATATTAACCACAAGCTTTTGTAGTTTTACACGAGACGAGATATAATCAGTTCCGAACAGAATAGTTTTTTCTAGAAAGTATTATTGAAAATGTGTAATTTGTTGATTAATTAAAAAAATATCCAAAATAACAGTTTTAGCTATGCTAACAAAAAGATAGATATATTTATTTTGTCCTAAGTGTCAATTCGGAAATTTTCTCTTGCTTATTTCTGGAAAAATTGTTATCCTCATAATAATTTTGTGTTACTGTCACTGCAATTAACTAAGTTTTCAAGTATACTAAAACACATTACGGTGCAACTCGGCTTTAGTCCAAAAATACGAAACCTACGCACATTAAAATAATTCATTTTTAAAATCTGTAATCAGGAAGCGTGAATAAAACCGTTATATGTGAATGATTTATATAGTATTACGTATGTTGTTGTCTCAGTCTCAACTCTCAACTGTAAGAGAACTTTCCAATATTTCCATTTACAAACATGTAAAATATATTAAATAAATTCAAAAATGATCTTTGTCGCTGTTGCGCAGTGAACACCGTAAAAGTTACGATCCGTAACGCAAGCTCACAAATATGCACCATGCACTAAAACAGCAGCTTGAAAGCGTTCCATCCATATATCAAGTAAACGCGGGAAGTCAATTACGATTGCAAGAACAAAAGC
>JAHZMZ010005379.1:0-12447 GCA_027743805.1 Lepidocyrtoides sp. E14
AAGATTATGTCAAGTGTCAGGGTGTCAACTCGATGCTCATTTGTACATGCGAGGTTTTGCTATTATAATTTTCTTGTTGCTCGTGTTATTCTCGTAGAAATTTGATTTGATGAACTGTATGATAAATATACTGAAGACTTTGTAGAAGAAAGATTTTTTCAACTTGATTCTTTGTTAGTTTTACCTTCAAAAGGAAAAGTATTTTTTTCACATCAGTTTCATTTCTATAATTATTCAAAATGCAGTTTGTGAATGGGATGAGTGAACAAATTTCAGAAGTTTTTGGCCAGTGGCGACGAAGAACAATCACAGCAAGCAATAGAAAACTTGCTGCTGCTACTGCAAATAAAATGGATCTCCACCAGAATTCCCTCCATTATGGAGGGAGTGGAGGAGAAAGGGATGTATCAGATGCTAGGGAAGGTGACAGTGTTGTAAATGGAGGAGAAAACAGCCCAATAAATTCATCATTATCAGCAATATTACCAGTTTCTTCAATTGCTACTACAGTATCTTCACAAGGTTTACATGATGATTTGGATGAAAAAAGGCGCAGTGAAAAATATCGTCAGAATCGCAGTATTAGCCGTCGTCGCCATAGTAGCGAAATTGATGATAGTCTCATCAACAGCAGCAAATATAGCAATAGTGGTAGCGATAGTATTATTAGCAATAAGTCGGTTAAGAGCAGTCGTCGCCGTAGTAGTAATAATAAGATTTTGTACACCAAATCCAGCTCGTGCGCAAACTCGTATAAATCCGTGCATGGATTCAATCTCGCCTCTGTGATTTTAGCTCAGACGCTTATTCTCATGTGTTCCGTGTGCTGTTCCAGTAAAGTCTACAATGTTCATTGGAACACTTCAAACCCAATGTAAGTTTTTTTTTTAATTTTCTTTTTCTCTTTATTTGCTTTTTCAGCTTCGATTTTTTAAATTTAGATGCACTTATTTACTCATCTTAAAGAATGTTACATGGATTTTTGACACCTGTACATTTAATCCGTCAATGTTTATCATTACTCCAATATTTGACACTAACTGAATCAAGTGTTCATTTTCAAGTGTAAAATTTCGGTGACCAGGTCATCCGACTGTCAGTGAAATTATGTGGCTTTACAAATGCCTTTAAATTTGTTCTGTTATGTACAGTGGTTGTAACATTTTGTTATCTTATATTTTTATGGTTCTTCTTCTATTTACTCAACCACTGCATCTGGTTGTTTCTGTTTTTGTTGGTTGCTACACAATTTTTAATAATATTTAACATACAGCTTTTTTATATTTTTGTCCATTACGCTAGTACAATGTTGACTCTGACAACACCCCATGAAATCATAAAGTTCAGTCATAAGCAGTACTAGCTAAACCAGCAGCAGCACTAGCAGCAGCGTTTACACTACACAGTTACTCAGTCAGCACATATTTGAAATGTTGACTTTAGGTGTAGGAGCAATAATGATGATGATAATGATGGCGGTATATATTTATGTTAACATAACAACAAGCATGCAGAGTTTACACAGTGGTCCCACAGTCACAATATTATTATTGTTATTATCATTGCATTTTAATGAATGACTCCTCTTGTCTTACCTTTTGAAACACTACTGGCTACAGTATAACTTGAATGAATTCTTCGTCTTCTTTTTTTACGTTTTTTTATTCATACGCAAGAAAATGAAATTCCTTCTTCTTTAAGCCATAAAAGTTGGGCAGATGAATGAAGTAAAGTAGAACTGATTATTAGGTGATATATGGTCCTCAAATGATTCAGCAATTAAATCCGTTTTCAATTTAATCAATTATTCTTATTCATTTTGTATTTTATTAATTAAAACGAGAGACCGGGGCAAAAAAATTGTGTGAGAAGGAAGCGAAGAGAAAAATTCTTGGAAAATCCTGCCAGAGAACGATGATCTTCGCCAGCAGGTGGCAAGTCTTTAGAGGGTAGTTATAATGAGAATGGGACAAAAAAAGAAACAAGCCTGAATTTGATGATGATGATGATCATCATCATCATCACAAGTATGAGTGAAGTGAGTCAGGTAGATTTTTTAAGTGAATGTATTTTTGCTCAAAGATTTTTTTTCTTGTCGCAAGTCCTGCAAGAATACAAATAATCATCATCGGCAGAGAAATAAAATGAAATGAATGAATGGTTGAGTGAATATGATGCGGAGATGAAGATTGAAAAAGGGAGAGGTAAGAGAAAGACAGCAGACTTGTGTGCTCTATGAGCATTTTTTTTTTTGCTGCATTCCTCATCTCAATCGGTATTTTCAAGTCAAGTATTGCACACTCTTCCTTTCTCACAGCAGCAACAGAAGCAGCCTCAACAACAAAATGCTGTTATGTTATATCACTGACTGTGTAGAGCCCTGCTGTTGCACTGATGATGATGATGATGACGATGACGAGGATTTCATTTGGATGTTGTTGAAGATTTTTTAATGACATAATAATAAAAATGAAACAAATCTATTATCTCACTAAAACTTACTGTCTCCTGTTTCCTCACATTCTTTTCTTTTTCAGACAGTATCATCATCCTCTTCAGCATCATCAAGTTTTAATCCCTTAGCATCAGATTAAGTATTTTGAATTCAGCTAGCCCTCCTTCATGTGGAGTATCCTTCTCATTGACATCATCATTGAAACGAAGAAAGTAAGGTAATCACATTAAAAGTGTTTGCCCTCCAATGTCAGTGCACAATACTACGGCCAGTCTTCTTATTCCTCTGTAATGTGGTTGTAGCATTAGTAGTAGTTGTATTTAATGTAGGGAAAAAGCAAAAGCAAACTCATCCTAATTAATTAGGTAATTAATTAAATTACATTTGCCTTCTTCCTCCTTCATACTTTTTCCTTGCCACTTTCCATGCTATGCCACTCAACTGACTCAACCAACAGAACCGAAAAACCGTCTTGTCTTCTTCATGTTCCTTGTTGGCATAGCAAGACAGAGCCACCAATGAAGCGAATGAGAAATACATGGCAGCAGTAACATAATAAACTTTATAGCTTATGTATATAAATGTGTAACAGCAGATGGATGAAATAAATATGGCAGGTTCATCATTCTCTTTCCCTCTCTCTCCCTCTACTAAACCATACTACCTACCACCATACCACCACCAGCAGCAACGTACATGTTTGCTTTTTATGCAAGGAGTGGAAAGGGTTGCGTTTGCTCGTCTTCTCTCCTTGACTTGTTACTTTTATTCCATGAAAACAGCGCAAGCCAAAGTAAACGTCAGTTAGTCAGTCGGGCTGAAATCTAGTGAAGCTCAATAAATACAACATGTATGCATATTTATTTCCATCGTCATTCTCTTTTCATTTTTTTGTCCTTTAGCCTTATACTTTTTTTTCTATCATCTTCAACACAGCCACTAGCCATCACACTAACCACTACTACGACTACCTACCCGTTTACTTATTTATGCATACCAGTCTTCCTTCGTCTTGGATGAAAAGAAGAAGACTATTATTATATGTAAAATAATAATAATTTCCCTCAGACTTTTTCATATTTACTATGTGTGTATGTTGAAGAATTATGATTCCATTTCATTATCGTCGTTCATGACTCTGTTCCAATTCAATAAGGCGTACGTATGTGTACGCTTCGCTGAATCAGGAATACAACTTGCTTCTCTCTTTAACTATTGTTCTTAATTAGTCTGTACTTACTCATCCTATCCACCTTCACAGAGTGTGTAGAAACAGTAGCAGCCGTTCAATGATATGCATAGAAAGAAACTATTCACTATTTTTTTGCTTCCTACCTGGAGAATTATTATTATGAACATGAACGGTTTCACTCTCCCTATTTTCCATGGTACTAATCCTGACTTGCTCGCTTTTCTGACTTTTGTTAATTGTATTAAGGCTAATTAGTACTCCCTAAAGTCTCACTGAACATTCAAGTTGTCGAGTTGTAGCTGTATATTTTTATTTTTTATTTGGAAAGGGAAACTACTTTAAGAGAAGCTCTACTCAAGTGTGGCATGTGGCATCATGTCATGCTCTCCTCTATGGCTGCTTATCTTTATGATGATGATGATGATGGTTGTTACGATATGATAGACTTATGAAAAATAGCATGAGCATGGCATGTTTACAAAGGGGGTAATGTGACACAGGAGGAATCATGATCAAAATGACATCACTATTTATCACCAAATAAGTAAATTTTACTTTTTTAACAATAATACGCTCGTGTGATTAGTATATCATTTACACTTTTTGTCAGTAATTGCAAACAGTCACCTCAAATTCTCTTTACATTGAGGAAGTAAAATAGAATCGTACTGAAGAGAAAAAAGAATGCAAAAGCTTTAATACATTCGTCCTTGTAACAAAACCTCAAAATATGCTTGTACATATGATTGCAAGACAAGCAGTTGTTTTCTATGGTATTTCAGAAAAGTCCTTCCTTGTGTTGTTGCTACTACAAGAAGTCTTACTTTTCGATAAGCTGTAAAGCTTCTCTTTTTATATGCACCTGAATAAATATTTTTTGTTCGAAATTCTTCTTTCTGGACATGCATATAGTTTGCTTCTGCTGTTGTTAGTAATGACGATGGTAATTGTGATGGTGAGAGACAGGTAAAGCATCATTGTAACCACAATAAATCAATTTAATTACTAAAAGATGACACTAGAATATAAGCAGTTGGTGGTCAATCCTTCCATCTCCTTTTTCGCTCATCTCAGTTGTGGTGTTGCTGATGATGACGACCATCATCATCATCATCAGCAGTATCGTCCTCTCATGAGGATAAAGCATAATCGGTCGGTTGGTCGGTTGCATTACAACACCAGCAAAAGTAGTATTGTCGTTGTGTAAAAAAACAATATTGTACACACATACAATTCAATCGTACTCAGCAGCAGCAGCAGCGGCTGTGATTACGCAACACCATTGTTAATTGTTGACTTTCTCACCACCACCACCATGGCAGTATGCATTTTTATTGTAAGTCTTATCATTATCAAGCATGAATCATCTTCTTTAGTCATCATCATCATCATCATCATCTTACGCTTCCTTGATGATGATGGTTTTAAATACGTTTTCTGGCTGATTTGTTCGCAGAAGAGCTTATAAGAAATAATAATAAAAAGAAGCGGGTTATGTAGCTCTAGGCTAGCTTACAAAGAAGAAGAAGAAGAAGCAGAAAAAAGTCATTAAGCTGACTTTACATTTTCTCAACTTCCATAATCCCAACTCAAGTACACATTGTCCACTCGAACTCATATATATGTGTACTGTTCAAATACACATGACGTTTGAAGTTTTTTCCACTTTATAATAATGCACCTTCAAAAGTATTATTACTATTATTTTAAAAGGCCGACATAAAAGGGAAATGAATAAGAGACTTAATTGTTTTCAGCTCATCGCCATCATCATCTTCATGCATGCATCAGTAGAGAGAGAGATGAGAATTCTTTTTGTTTCAGAGCTTTAGGCTACCCGTCATCCGCTTCAAAAGGAAGATCGCTATAGGATCACGATGAGAAGGCCATTTTAGTCGATAACGTTTTCGCCCCGTACTTTGTTGCAAAGCTACAACTCTCTGGCTTGCGAATTCATTCAAGAATATTTGCCAATGTAGTGAGTGCAGTAAAAAAAATGATATGACAAAGTGGATGATGATGATGGTGCTTAGAACCAATAAATAATTAGCTAATTTTTCACCATGTCGGATGTCCCTTGTTCTCCGTAGCTGTAGTAAGCTGTAAGTCGTTCAAAATACATCGCACCAAGCAAGCCTGAAAAAAATCGTTCGAAATGAAGATGATGAGCATTCATTTTCGTGGATGTCACTTTGGTAGGTGCGTACATTCTTCAAGCAGTCAGTTGTTCATCCAACTAAACACACATGCTACTCTCATGCATGCGTGTCTTCCGTCACATTGATAATTCTAACAGTAGCAAAAAGTTGCGTCAGCATCAGGGAGATGATTTTGTTGAAGACAACTAGACTCCAAACAAAAAGGGAATGGCAATGTGAGTGAATGAAGAATAGCGAGTTGTTCATAACTTGATACAAGCTAAAAGGAAGAATTTTTTTATTGCCATTTGCCAGTTATGTCTGTAGTTTATCACATCACGTCTGTCATCTCATCTCTCTTTTTTATCTATCTACCCCTTTCACCCTTTTATATCATCCAAAAAATAGTGTTAGCTGAGTGTTAGCATGATCATCCTCGTAAGAGAGCGATAAGAAACGACGATGATAAAGTTGGCCAGACCAAAAAAAAAAAGAAAATAAACTTTTAAAAAACTTTTAGCTATATGGTTATAGTTAGCAAACTAGGAATAATAGTAGTGATGGTGGTAGTATGCTAATTGAAAATTAAAATAAAATAAGATGGAAAATTGCATTGTATAAAGTATTGTCATCATGCCACCGCTTTGGAAAAAAGGGAAAGCATTCATCTTTAATTCCACTTTGCTTCTGTTACAACCTCTGTAGCTATGATGATGATGACGATGATAATGATTACGAGGATGACTTTGATGAAGAGGAAGGGATTTACGGTGGTGTTGTCATTCACTCTAACATTTTTACTATTTCACTTATAATGACTTACTGTTTGCACATGAATGGTAGAAGATGGTGATGATGATGATGGTGACGTGTGTGAGTGCAAGTAAGGTAAGCAGTCAATCAGTCAGGCATGCATGCATAGGCACTAACTCGTCATCATCATGTCTATTCTGCATAACTGTAATTGAAACATAGTATAATAATAATAATAATATGTAGTACTGGTAATACTCCTTGCCACTGTAAACACACATGTAACTTTTTCAAATCCAAATGAAACGAAACTTGTACGCATTCACATTCATTTTACTTTAAACAAGCTCCTTTCAGTTGTTTCTTGCCCTTTTGATGATGTTCCGCGTTGTGTTGTTGCTATGCTGCTAATAAATAAATAATAGTAATAAATAAGTTTTGCATTTGCAGTTCTCGTCAGAATAAAAAAAAACATTTTTTCGCAGTAATAATAATAAATTTTGGCAAAAGTAAAGAGCAAACGAGCCCTTTTTCATTTAATTCACTCATCGTAAAAAAATACGATGATGATGACGATCAGCATCACAAGGAAAAAGAAGTAATCGACACCCTTTAGGCATTATTGCAAAAGATAATGTGATTCTTAATGATTATCATACACAATTTTTTTTCTTCTTTCTCGTGTGCCCCTTGTTGATTAGTAGCAGTAATATCAAGCAGCAATAAACATCGACAGCAGCATTGGCTGGCAGTAATTGTGAATGAGAAAACTTGTCAAAGTATTTTGTACTCGTTCAAAAAAAACATGCTTTAGTTTCTCTTCTGTTCCACAGCTACCAATATATTGATTCAGATGTGGCGGAGGTAGAAGCAATAATCACGCTTGGA
Source organism: Lepidocyrtoides sp. E14 (assembly GCA_027743805.1). Taxonomy (NCBI): domain Eukaryota; kingdom Metazoa; phylum Arthropoda; class Collembola; order Entomobryomorpha; family Entomobryidae; genus Lepidocyrtoides; species Lepidocyrtoides sp. E14. Next base: position 7,427 of record JAHZMZ010005379.1, read on the forward strand.
TCTTGTTGATTAAGTTGCGATAATACTAGAGATGCAAAAATGCTACTATTACTTTTCAAATATTATTGATTATGTTTGATATTTGTGTGTGTGTGATGATGTCGATGTAGACAAGTTGTTAGGGAGTCAAGTGGTAGTGGTGTTGGTGGTGTGCCATGTCATCTTCTCGTGGTAATGAAGTGGATCAAGATTATGTTTTTTTCTCTTCATATCATCGTCTTTTTTAAAGATATATACCTAGCTAAGCTACATTCCACAAAATAGTAATCAAGCATGAATGTGAACAAGGTGTAATATTGCCAATAAAAATGAAATGACATACTTATTACATTTGAAGTGATTATTAGGAAAATGTTGAAGAAGATAAAGAAACGCAAGGTGACCACGTGGAAATGCAAAATAGCCAATAACACAAATCACAAGAAAAATGAAATTATTATTATGATGTAGAAACTGTAGTGGGTGATGATGGGCTGTGATGATTGTGGCATGCACGCAGTACAAGATAATGCAAACAAAAATTGATAATAATAACAACATGAAAGTCAACTACTCCCTTTTTTCCTTTAATTACCGTTTTCGCCTTCCTCCTCTCCTCTCCCCGTCTCTCTCTATCTCTCTCTCTCTCTCTACCATTCTTGCTTGCTTATGAATAACATTTTTTTTTTCTTTTCGCTTGTGTGTATTTACAAAAGAAAAAAAGCCGTTTGACGCATACTACGCAACTTGGTTATCAAGTTGGCTGACTGTTTGTTCGTTACTCAAATGGGAGTAGTTTTTTTTGCCAGTTTACTTTTCTGTTATTGAAGTGGTAGTGATGGTAGTAATAAATGGCGATGATAAATTATGACAAATCAAAGGTGATTTAGGATCAACCTCATTATCCTCTCATGACTAACTAACTTCAAAAGACGTTATTATGTGTGTTCTCCTCGTCATCACCATCATCATCATTATCGTATAACTTTGAATTTTACCTATACTCATTTTTTTTCTCAAATATCACTTCTTTTTTACATCAGTTTTTCACAAATCATCTCAATAGTAATAACTAACGACAGAAACCATACCAGGAGGAGACAATATCGATTTCTTCATAAGAATGATAAAAGATTGTTTACGCTGCTAAAATATTCAACTAGTGTGTTAATAATATTTTGGTGGTGATGGTAGAATTTGTAGTTGTGAAATCATTTATTTTTATGAGGATTCATCATGACGTTTCTCTAAGACGTAAATAAATATACGAGCTTACTTACGACAGTTTAGAAAAAGTGTAAGATTTTTTTTCAACAAAATGTGATAAAAATTGCAAATCTATCTAGTATACAGCAGCTTCCAAGGCTCTAAAGTCAAAAGCTGTTACTGTTATTCTTCATTAACAGAATAAGAAAATTGCAAAAAGTATTTTTCACAGTCAATTTTATTACACATTCATTCGTTTCGACTTTTGATCGTAAATCAATTCAATAATAAAAAATACACTATACACCTTTGCTAAACTTGCGTATTTTTTTGCAAAGTTAATAAAAAAGTAACCTTATTTAAGGGACTTGACTGGCTTGTGTGTGACTTGACTGATATATTTTTTAAATGTAGCAAAAATATCAAAACCTTTGCACTTATCTTTCTGTTGCGCATTTTAAATTTTTACTGCCTGCTATACAACCCATAAATATAGAATTTACTGTTAAGTTCCTGGTGTCGATACGAAATCTAATGGGGAAAAATGCAAACAGCAAGTGTAGTAAAAGCAGACGTTTAAAAAATAGACATATTGCACACTGATTATAAAATGCTTAAGTAGTTTGCTAAATTTGTTTGTAGGTAAAAAAAGGGGAAAAAAGTTAGATATATGCATAATATATTTCAACAGTTTGACTTACTGCACTGCAGGTGACTTAAACAAAAAAAATATATAGCTGTTCTAGCTGCTGACTAGTATGGTTATGGATTTCAAAAAAAAACAACTAAAAATTCTTCTTCCCCTTGGTTGTTTCATTCATACAAACATCACCGGTTTTTTATACACATTATTTATTTCAAATTTTACGATAACAAGAATAAAAAATCACTGAGCAATTTGTTTCACCATCTTGTATTTCTGCCTTTAAATAAGCTTTGATGTTGTTTTCGATGGAAGTTATTACAGTCAACTTGATTAGTTTGATGTGCTGCTCATCTGAGAAACATCAATCAAAACCATTTCAATTGAATTCTTTTTCGATCTACTCACAAAAGTCATTAATGATTGTGTAGCACACAATGTTTGGAGTGTTTGCAATAAAAGGAGTTATTCAACGAATTGTGCGTAAAGTGGATTCTAATTTGCGCATAATTTATTTTACAACGGCATACCAGCAGCTCATTATTTATGTAAAACTATTAATTAAAATGACTCTTTGACGAGTTTTTGTAGCTGAGCAAAGTGAAATTTTCTCGTTTGATGTTGTCACGTTGAAAACATTTTCTGTAATCGTTCTTATCGAAGTAAACAAAATCACCGCCATCTCTAAAAAGACTTGCTTGTTGGTGCAGTACAAAGTTTAGGAGCGACGGCAATGTTAAATGTTAAGTGTTTTTTTTCTTATTACATTTCAGGTAAAAAATATGTACTTAAAATGTCGTGAAAATTTGAAGAAATTGAAGAAAAAAAGCAGTTTCATTGAAAATGGTGTTGGTGATTGACTACAGATCGGCTAATAAATTACTTGATTAAATGGAGGGACTTTGACGTGATTGTTGCTGATGAAGAAAAATTATTGCAATAAAGTCTGCAAACTTGACAAGGTGTAAAATGTGTGATATCAAATTTCAAGTAATAAAAAAGAAATTCATTTACAAATTCTATTTGAGAAAAAAAAGAATGCAGAGGTAGGATACGCACACACATATAGAATAGGTATATATTTAAATATAAACAAGAAGAAGACTAATTTATGTTGTAGTTGACATTGTTTTGCTGTCACTCGTTGCTTCCTCTTTACGAAAAAAGACAAACAAATTGAAAGAAGCACAAAGTAAAGAAAAAACGGTTTTTGTGTTTTTTTTTCTCAAAAAAGTAAACAAACTTGCCTTTTTCTTTTCTAACTTGTCTATTTATTCAATGAAAAAGCAAAAAAAATTAGCATTTTTGTGGGGGAATGGGTCAGTAGGGATTAACTGCTAAAATTTCTCCAATAAATTTAGTAATCAAGTAGCAGCAGCAGAAGCAAGCTAGTTAAATAGTTAAATTAAGCGAGCAAACTGATGTCATCGTCTAGCCTTTTTATGCTTGCTGCCTGCGTAGTCAGCTAAACGAGCACTGTAACAATAACAACGTCATGTATGTAATTCATACTATTCAAATAATGTGAGCAATTAACAATTTAACTGTAATTATTTTTATACGTGCATATAGGCTGCTCACTAACGTGCCAAAGTACCTGTCTACCTGGCTCTGCTAGGGTGAGACGAGTAAAAAATGAATAAAATAAATGTGATTGTTGCTGTTATTGTTGCGGGGAAAGGGAGAAAAAAAATTAATTAGCAAGAAAGAAAGAGAGGCAAGGAGTCATTCAAAAGTTGAACAATTAAAAAACATTGTGCGGTGTGTGCATCCTGTTTAAAACGTTTCAACATTATTTAATTAACCAAACATTAATTTTACTTTTTTTCTTCTTCTTTGACTCTTTTGTGTGTCGACCCCGTCATTTTCTCTGGTTTCTTTGGTTGCATCGTGATGATAATTATGAGCGTGATGATGAGGTTATGATTACGATAGTGTGCCGTATTCATTTTTAAAAGCTCCTTTCTATCCATTATTTGATAATCTGTCGCCTTTTTTGTGAATGATTGCACTTTTGTGACTTTGTAGGGACACAAATACACGACACGGTTCCGCCGACCAAGACGGAACAAAAGTATTTTTTTAGACATGATATTTGCATTTTTGCACTAAGAATTACGATGAAAAATAATTATTTACTTAAGAAAAGTGACTGTTTTTATCGTTTAACTGTCGACGGTGATGATGGTGGTGATGATGATGATGAGTACGATAATGATTATCATGATCACGTTGCACTGTCGCTTGGTCGTTGTTCATTACGCGTTTTGAAGAACGGCTAAAGACTTTGATAAATTTGCTCATGTTCCTCCTCCGCTTCCTCTTTTTTTCTGCCGCAGCATCAACTCTCAATCCATCATGATCATCTGCAGTAAAAACAGTCGCAGCTAGTACATTTTTTTCTAGCTTTCATCCTCCTCTACATACTTCTTCATCAGGACATTTGTGTTGAACGAACCAAGAAAAAAGCTGACAAGATAAACACATTTTATTTAAATAAGTTATTATTAAGTACGCACTTATTTGAAATGTACCTAAAAGCCACACATACAGATATGTGTACATAATACGTTGAAAGGTAGGTAGTAGGTAACTTTTTACATTTTCCATCACTATGAAGCCTACTCATTATAATACTTTTTGTGTACTCACCACTTGAATGCAGGACAATGTCTTTTACTGTTTTCGTCGTCTTCGTACGTGACGATTTCAATGGCTGCACATTTTTTTTTGCAAAAATACCTTCTATGGTCAGTGTGCTACAAATCATGCAAACATACTTGAGATTTGCAGCAAGCAGGCAGACGTACCAAAGAAGAAGATATTTGCCGCAACAGCAAAACGAATTATAAAAATTGGGCGAAAAAAATTCCTTGGCAATTTTTTCATGCCAAAACACAAACATCATCATCATCTTCTCATCATTATGCAAATCGCAGTTTCAAATGCAAATACTTTACATGCACGCATGCAAGCTTCAAAGAGAAACGAAATTCTATAGTAAAATATATCAGTCTTTATCATTGCGTGTTTATCAGTTTTTTTTCCTCTATCGATTATCTACCAGTTAAATCAACATTGGATGTCGAGTTGGGTTCACTCATTTTTAAAAATAGGTTTGTTGACCAGTCCTATAATAATCATAATGACGGTAATAGTAATATGTCATTGGGAACATGACAACGACTTTGAC
>JAHZMZ010005380.1:0-15010 GCA_027743805.1 Lepidocyrtoides sp. E14
TTTCAGTTTAGATTACAAAATGTTTTTTTTTCGTTTCCGCTCTTCCAAATACCTGCAGAAAGCTATTTCAGTATGTGGTAGGTACATTGCTTCCGTTGTTGCCTGCTGCTGAAAATGAAGTTTTATGTACCGGCCGACTAGTGCAATTAGGGAGATGTGAGAGAAATTGTTTTTGAATTGCCGGACAAAGCTTTGGATAATGGTAGAGTAATGAATATGTATTTTTTTCTTAAAACCGATATTTCTAGTAGTAAAATTCTCCGTAAATTCATTAACGTAATGTTTCCCGTCACTTGATAATGTGCAAAGTTGTCATCGGCTTTATGTGCGTGAATGTCATCAAATGGCCAATTGTGATGGAAGACGTCATTTCTTTCATCTGTAAAACAAACGTACTAATAATTTCATTGTTTATTTTATTGTCATCAATTCATTGACATATTACCAGCCAAGCTGACCATGATTATACCATGAATTTGGACATTAGATATAATATAATGTAATTATAAACCTAGTTGCGTACCATGTTACAATAATTTGTTTAGCAAATATACTGCAGCTGTTTATAGAGTGTTCACTAATTGAAATAAAAATATTTAAAATATACACATTACAAAAATGACTAGGTTTATCGAGCAATGAATGACTAAAGTTTCATTACTATACAGCTTACTAATATGGTATACAAAACAACTGCCGCCGCCACCAGATACATTTTTGTAACGGAGATCACTATACTGGATTCATGCATTTACTATCAGTATTAAGCCATCATCACAGCGTAGTATTTTCTTATCAAAATGATCGACAAACCCATCGACTTGAAAGAATCCTCGCTGAGAAATTTCACAAATTAGCATAGGAAACATTTATCAACATGTCAAAAGTAAAAAATACTGTCAATATAGTGGCTTCATTTGTATAACGTTGGGTGTATGAACGTTTTTATTATAAAAAATTATGATGAGTTTACACAATACGAGGATCGCTCGTGTGCCACTACTGCCTTGCCTTGTTGTGGCTTCGCTTGCCATCATTACATTGTATTTGCTCATGGCATGACCGTTGGTTAATCAATTACAAAATTCAGACTGATGCTTCGTCAATTACTGTAATGGATCTTGACGGAGGCTCTACTGTAGAGCGTCTTCCACTTCGAGGTGGATGCTGATGATTATTCCTAAAGGCTGGGATTTCTCTGATACCTGTGGAGCTAGACTGTTGACTTATGGTACTGGTATCTGCGGTTACTGGCGTATTTGAACTGACCTCATCTGGGCATTCCCCAGATGCTAGAGGAGCTGTACCGTTGATTCCACTAGAAGCCTGTATACCAAAGTTGCCACTACCATCAATACTTTGCTGATGGGATAACTGAGTGAGTTGTGTTGCTGGAATGAAGTGAAAGGAGCCCGGAGCAAGCAAGTGATGATGGTGATGAGCAGACGTAGAAGATGAATTGATGTTACCAGCAACAGTTGACCCGTTCGAACCCCCATTTCCACCGTTCCCATTGCTAGTTCCGACTCCAACAACTCCACTAGCTAAAGCAGCAGCCGTTGCTCCGATGCCCGCGTGAGCTGATTGAGCAAAACTGGGTCTGGCTGCGGACCATCTTCTAGCCCTTCGTTCTATCAGTACAGCATATTCTGGATCGTATTCAGATAAAAGACAATTCTCCACTTTGTTGCATGATGTAATGCAGTCTCCAAAGTAGTCGGCCCATTCTTCAAAATAAATGTCCTGTAGAAAAAAAACCACAACATATCAACAAATTAGTGCCATTAAACTGACAGGGAGTACATATTTCTCACTTGTTTGGCTTACAAGGATTAAATCGTGCATCATTTGTTTTGCAATTTAGCGAGAGAGAAAAAAACTACATATTTTGGTGGAAAAGAGATCAGAGAAAAACTTTTCTCGTTTGCGAATTTGGTTATTAAATGTAGCCAAACTATTGAACCAGTTTTTCGGGCAATGCTGATGAAAAGTATACAGTGACAGTATACATCACATGAAAGTAGCACAAACTCTGTTTGTAATGTAGTGATGATGGAAGTAGTGATTTCGGTATTATTGGCAATATTTGCGTTAGTTACTTGTATTGATTTTGGAAGAATGCTTTGTATTTGTTTATTTTTCTTGAAAATTACTTGAAAGTCCATATCAATGAGCCCCTCTTCTGAAATGCATGTAAGCTCCTTTGCCAATCCTGATGGATCGATTCCAGCAATCTGTCCCTCAGAATCATGCTTCGATTGCGTTGGAATGGGTTCCACTGGGAAGGAAAATGAGATTTTTCTAGCCTTTGGAGATTGGACTGTCTCTGTTGTCTCGTTACTGCACAAAACATGCAATATGTCACACGAAATAAAAACATTTTTGTCATTCACAACCACAAAACAAATTTCTCCTTTGCATTGTATTAGTGAAAGTACAACATAATGTGCATAAGACATATCGTGCATAGGTTACGTTTTCATTGAACTGTTATTAGTTTTCCGTCTAGACAGTCTTCGTCGACGAACGTCTGTCAGGAAAAGGAAGGATGTTCCTAAAAATACTGTCACAGCCGCTAAATAGTATCCTATTTTCCAGCCAATGGTTGAATTGATGTAACCTGAGATAAAAGAGAGATGATACTTTACTTATTTACCTGTACAATATTTCAATCCTGACAGGCATGCATACCTCTTTTTTGTTACTACAATTTTTATTTCTACATTGAGCTTCAACTCGTCCCATACCCGTAAGTGCTACGCCACTGACTACAGGAATCGCTTGGGAGCATTGTACAAAGGACCACGCTCTCGGAAAGTGTCTGGCTCGGACTCTTTCATATGTATACACTTTCAAAGCATAGTTGTATCCTCCCAGGGAGAATCCGTAAACCCATACGAATATCACAAGACCACCAAAACCTTCTACGGCGGTTAGGGCGACAATCGAGATCCCACATACAACACTAGCCATCTACAACAACATTCACAAAAAAGTATTGAGGTCGCAATTCGGTTGGTCATAATTTAATCATTGCGACTTGCACACAGCAACATGATCATAACTCAACAAAACTTTTTTTGTCACATGAGCCGAATGGAAAAGAAAACTTTCAGAAGTGTTACCTGGCATAAATACTGTTTAGAAACTCTACATTCTTGATTTTTCTGTATCACAATCATTCCAAAAAGAAAGCATCCAACAATCCATGCGAGTCCTACGTGAATATGTAAAAGAACTAAACTAAAGCGATCCACTTCACCACTGCATTCAATGACCTATAATATATTTTTGCAAAAAGAAAAGAAAAAAACACTATCAGACTTCATGAAAGAATTATTTAGAGAAACACAATAGGTCAACTTGAAAGTACATTAATTCGGTGTTGATGGATTGATTAAATTATACCAGATTGAATAGAGGCGTATTGATGCCAAATGATGTAAAGGACGTAGACAAAAGTAGAATTTGTAAAGTTTTGCTTCTCAAGCAGGAGAAGTCCAAGAATGGTGGCTTATCCTCTCGTTTTTCCTTCTCTTTCATCTATAATGTAATTATTGTCAGTTGTAATTTATTGTATTTTTTTAAATCAATAAAAACTGCAGTATATTGCCTCAGATAACAATCACAATTTGCAGTGTTTTATCTGGTTCATCTTCCGAGTCTACGTGTGTACACACAGTCACAGTAATAATATGTATTAGAGGGGTGCCACAAATAAAAGGAGTTAATATTGAGACCATAAATTTTTCATCGGGCCCATCAATGTCTGTATAATGTTGTTAGAAAAGTTCATCTACTTTAGCAAAATCGGATCTTTGAAGACATAAATAGCCTTCCAAAATCCGTGATACTACTATTTGTACAGAAAAAACTGAGCTAGTTCCACTACTGTGGAACATGCACATAGGTAGGTACGTATATGCCTTCTTTTCCGTGCCTTCCGTACCATCACAGATGCATTTTTACCCAGAAGAGTCAACACGATACTATCTTCTTCAGATAATAATATTTGTGTTGCAAGTTGTTGTAAGTAACAAGTAGCATATATGTACATATTACGTAGCTGGTTCCCACATTCTACTTATTTCACTACGTCATTGCTATCAGAATTGAAAGAGAAAAAAATGTAATATTATAGGAGTGATATGAGAAAAGCATTTTAGAGATTACATTTTTCGGTTGCGTCCATACTGAGCTGTAAGGAAATATTAAAGAAGCACTTCATTTTCCTCTCCTCATCCTTCTTGACAAAGTAGCTTCGTTAAAAAGAAAATAAATGAGCAAAGTAAAAAAAAAGTTTGCAAAAGGAATAACATTCCGGAAAGCTTTGTACTAGGCCAGGAATCGATGTAAAGGGTCGCAGGTCTTTGTAAATAAAGAAAAAGTAAACAAATTTGTCAAACAAAAAATATGAGAATGACAGCAGTGTATAGAAACACACGTGCAAAAAATTGACAATGACTACTACCTTCTAACTAGAAAAATGTTCTGTAAATTTGTTTGTCAGTGAGTATACACATATTTATTGTCAGTATTTTGCCATTTGATGCAACTGCAAAGTTTGGCTTACGAAATGATGAGTTTGATAAATACGTGATTAAAAAGTAATTAGAGCTCGAATAACAATGTCCCAGTTTTTGAAAACGTGTTTCAGATCTAATAGTCTTTTACTTCCAAGAAAATACAAGCCATTGAATGCTTTTTTTTGATCTCTTGGATTGTAATGAAATGGAAATATTGTAAGGATAAAAGAGAGTTAGAGATAAAGATTAGAGGTATTTTTTATACAAAAGGCTTTTAATACAAGTAAAATCTTGAACGTTAAATAGGTATTGAAATATGATGGCGAATCAGTCAGTGACCTGATAGTCATGTGAACTGCGATGGACATGAGTAGAATACCAAGACCGGAGCCAGCAACTACCACAATTTCCACCAGCTCCCGTTTCCTCTTGAAATATTGGCCCACCATCAGAGTTGAGGCATCTCTGGTAAGACCTACTCCGACTCCTGGAATGTAGGCAAAAAGTAGAATGAAAATATAAGTTTTATCTATATAAGGTGCGTTCACATACTAATACTAATAAGACTGCGCCATATGAATAGAAATTTAATGTAATTTTTTCATGCTTTCGATTTCGTTGCTGCTGCATAAACAAAATGAACAAGTTCCATGATACCCCAATTTCTCTTCACTTTTTTATTCTCTTGAGTCGAGTTGTCCTTCTTTGCAGTGTGGCCATTTTTTATTTGAGAAAAGTAATTTTGTTACTACTGGGAAAACAAGCGTATTACAGTTGTAATAATTAGGCGAAAATTATACTTTCAAGTTTAACTTACCGAAAAAGTTTGGTGCATACACATTCTTACAAACAAGAACAACAGGATTCAATTGGCTTGGTGCATGCATATGCATAATAATAATATTATGTATGAATGAATAAACCCAAAGTTTAGAAACAATTTTTTATTATCGTGATCTGAAAGTGGTGGTGTGATCTGATCTTCCTTTACATACTCACCACTACTGTCTAGGAAAAAGCCGAAACAAATCGGCAATGTGTACTCAACTCTGATAAAAATCATAATCAGAGCGGTTTGCTTACACTTTCTCAACCAGGACATTTGCATAATGTTATGATTATTAGATATGACGACTACTATGCATGTGTTGCTCTACAACTTTTTTCTTCATCTTAAAAGCAGCAATCAAATCTTTGCAAGCACATTCGTACATCATTTTCCTCCCATGTCACTGACAATAAAACCAAATAACTGGCCTTTCTGTGATTGCAGTCGCAGGGTTGTCCACTCGACTCATACTGCTGCATCAGCAACTCATGTTGAAGTACACGTCAATGCGAATTTTTTAAACCTTTTACAGACCAAGAGATAAGTAGCAAATTTTTTATTTGAACCAGACGAAAAATCTGTAACATATATGTATGTATGTATAGTTTTATACAAAAGATCTTGAACGTTTGATGTTCCGTGGTAAAATGTTGTAAAAACAGTGCAGTCAAGTGAAGACAAAACCTGCATATTATCTACTCACATAACCATGTTTATATCATCGTAATAATATGCTTTTATACAGTCAAGTAAATGTGAAAATGGAAAATATGTATATTTCACTTACCAATAAAAAATCCGTAACTAATAAAGACTTGGTGGAATTTTGTAGCGAATGAAGTAAAAAGGCAGCCAAGAGCTGCGACTAGTCCGCCAAAAACTGCAGAGAGACGTGTACTTTTCCGTTTGCAAATGGAAACCCAAAGCGGTGACAGGAACATAGAAACGGCCATGGATAAGGAGCCAAGCCATCCTTTAAACATAAAAAGAAATTCTTGAGTGGTGGTCGGACACACTTAAATAGCATAAATATTATAATATTTCATCATGCACAATGGACAATAAGATTAGAATATTTTTTATGACTTGTCATAAACTATGTAACCAATTGACGCAAAAAATATTCACTTATAGTATACTTTTGACAGTCATGACCAGTAGCGGCGCTTTTCACTCAATTTTTTATGTTGGATTCACAAAAGGAAAGTGTAAATGGGATCCAAAAGATAAAATGTGATAAAAATGTATTCAGCGAGTTTCAAAATTTCACAGATTTCGTTTATTTATACTTTTGTTGATTTTATCATTAAATCAACAAAAGAAACCCACGTGTAGATGGTAAGTATGTATGCATAATATTTTGTGACCAAAACCTTTCATGCATGTTTACTACTACTGTATGCTATTATTCAACATTATTCCAACAAAGAAACACTTTGAAGCGTTGCATTTTACAACTTTGATGCATTTTTATGGTACAATGTGTCCGAGACCAGTTGGCAATACGTCTATGTACCAATAATGAGTACCTACTGTTTATGTCAAAGTTGATTGATCCAGATGCAGAAGTGGCTTAGGTACTTACATCATACACAAATCGCAATATTTTTGTTGAAATGATGAAGAATACGAATCTCAGCTTGTGTTTAAGTGTTGACACATCAAGGAACATGGCTGACCACCATGTGCCAACATTTGAGATGAAATAAATGTGTACTGTGCTCTTCCACTTAAAGAGCCTCTGGTTCGCACTATTTAATGTTAAATGAGAGTGCTACTATTTTTGAGTTCAGTGTTTCTGAAGGAAAGACTGCATGTTGCGTTTGCAATTTGAAGTGTCTAAATAAGGTTTTCACTATAATTCCTACAAAAACTACATTTAATTTTTTTAATTCCGCCGAGGCAGAAGTATAATTCAAGCCATGAGATTTTATATCTAATACATCCATTTATTTGTACTAAGAAAGTAAGTACAAATGGAATGTCCTTGTCCTGCTGTCCTCAACCACGACCAGCACCAACAAAACCATTATCTTGAGCCAGCTGCCAAAAAATAAAATATTATGGTATACCATGCTCACTCACTTCAAAATTACAAATGTCAGGCATGCCAGCAAAGACAAAGATATATGAAGGAATATAATGAAACCGGATAATTTCATATTTCATCACTGTCATACTTTTTATGAATAATAAAATTTTTAAATATTCTTTTTATTTAAAAGTTCGTATTGCAGCTGCTGGTGCTACTACCAAATCATTGCATATTAAATTCAACAAACTAATTTTCGTCTCAAATTAGCTAGTTTAGGATTTTGATAGACCATTGACCAAATCATCCCCATCGTCCACTGTTATAAAACGACTAAACAAATACAAGTACATGCATGCACATGTACCTACATGCATTTGTTTAGCCGTTACTGTTATAGCCAGTATCCTTAATCATTTTATAATGCTATTCTGGACCTAATATTATTTTATTTTCCAAGTTTTTGCCATTCAGTGTAAATAATCACAATGCAAAACGGGAATTACCAGTCAAAAGGAACAAGATTATTACTGACTGAAGTAGAGTAAATAGTAAATACTCTATTTTCGCATTACATTACGGCCAGTATCGCATAAATTTTGATGCAGACGTTTATGTCATTACTTTCTTCTGATTAATATTGCGCACCAATAAAGTATTTTCATGTAGGATACATGCTCATTTGGTGACACCATATGCATAAATTTGAGTGGCAGTAGTATGGACACTCTCTGACTACCAAACTTTTCTCTTCAGCTCTTTCTCAAGGAGGCAGATTATCTGACGACGACACAGATTCTACTTATGAATTGATACCCCAAAGCAAATAAACTTTGCTATTTAATAGAGGCGAAAGCTTTAAAGAAATTACATGCCATCATAAAACTGCTAAAAAGAATATTCTCTTTTCAGCGGGGGAGCCAAAGCAAGAAATGGATGCAGGCGGGTAGTCAAAACACACACACATATCAACAGGAAAAGAGACATTTGAACAGCGTTTTTGCCAACACCCTGTTTACTTTCGAGTAAATCAAGTACGAAAGGAACCGTAATATGGGAACAAAAAATCTGTATAGTATGTGGTAACAGTTCATTTTTACATTAATTACCAGAATCAATGAAATGGCAAGTCTAAACAGGAAACGTCGTTGAATGTGCCTACTTATATAGTACAAGACTTTAAAATGTTTTTACTATGAAGCAATGCAAAGCTCTGAGTATTTAAAATAGCTGTATACAAACTGGTAAAATGGAAGAGTAATATAGCATTTCGACTATTAGAGGACAGTTATTGAATCTTTGAACGACTTGAATCAAAAACCAATAACTTTAGCCAATCATTTTGAGAAATACACAAACATTTGCAAAAAAGTTGGTAAGTGCATTTTTTGTTTGATTAATGCAAAATGTTAAGAAATTGATTGAAACTGAAAGCGATAAAATGGTATCAGCAACCATATAATATTTTCCCAACATGTCACAGAACACCCTGTGTAATCATAAAATCGTGAATTGCTAGAATAAATTTAGCATTTATGTTTGGTTGACTAAAGATAACACTTTGAAGTCAGCAAGAGTTGGATACATAGAAAATGATAATATGGCAATATTGCTGACTGCTGATCAGAATGAATTTGCACTTTCCTAACATCATATACTATGCTTGTATGCCCCTTCTAATGGGACAAGTTTTTTCTTTCAAATGTAACCGTTACTTGTTTGAGTTGTTTGTAAATTGGACCCGGACGCAACTTTCTGATCGTCCCGCAAACAATAATAATAATAATAAATTTTATGCAGTAATCAATGGCGAACATTTTATTGTGACGATTGTAAATTATGAGCTTTCTTGATTATGAACAGACTCGAAAGATGCAGTAATATTAATATTGTTGGGAAAACAGGCATTTGTATGTATATTTGGTTTAGTTTGTTGAAAATGGAAATTATGCTTTGGTCAGCTATTTTTATCCTCAGTTATTTACGACACTTTTATCTGTGATTGCCGTGTACCTCCCACTTCCCAAGAAATTTCAAATCGACGAGGGATGTGCTTGCTGTAAGTAGATTTTGGCATCTCTGTAATTGCTGGAAGTAAAAAGTATCCGAAACAAGTTAAAATTATCCGTTATCGTTACATTTGTAGTGGTAGGATGTGGTTCACAAGAGGGTTCGCTGTGGCAGTTTAGTATTATGTCAGGTCCATAATATGCCACGTCGAAAGAATCGCTGTTGGTAATATCATGCCGTGTAAATCGACCTATTCAGCTACTGTAAAGTATAAAGACACAGTGATAATCTATCATTTTTATCATCTGAGTATATTGTAATGTGATCTGATGGAATAACGTAAAACGGAATGATTTTCTTCGGACGATCAAATTACAATTACATTGTTACAAATCGATAAAACTTGGGTAAATTCATTTTCCGTAATGAAAAATGTGTATCTTATTACATAATGCTTGTCCGTTTCACTGTTTATTAAATGGACCGTGCGTGTATTTCATAGTCTGCTCTTGTATCGACTGTATTAATTATTAATTAGCTATCGATTTTTATCCTCTGAACTATGTTGCACACTTTAGTGTTTTCCTCATTGCTGCAAAATATCCAATATGCATATAAATAATAATCAAAACATTAAAAAAAAGAATCAGCATAGTTCTTGAGGAAGCCTTCATGAACACAGTCATTTCGTTTTCTGAACACTGATTGACCACGACCACTGTATTTTTTCAATCCACATTCGATTTCTATTGTCCATTGTGCAACAGCCTAAAATGTGTTTGTCTCACACAGCGCGTTGTCAGTCACCCCATACAACATGTATATAAACTTACAAAATAAACACAGCTAGGCAGGTACATTACAAAAAAGATATACACACATACATATACCCAAAACCCAAATGCCCACCATGCATAAATTATCCGTGTGTTGTTGAATATGACTGGGAAGATTGTGAATCGATAGATAGCTGTACGGTTTGCCCTGCAGACGTGATACAATGTCTTTGCTGCTTCAGATTTCAATCTTTCCCATTGACAATGAAGATAACTCAATGACATCAACCAAGTCAAGTGATGAATGACTGATTTATTTGATCACTTTGACTTGTCAATAAGCTTAAAAATCTAAGGCATAAATAAACCATCAAACACAGCGAATTATTTGACTACCTCGGTCAAACAAACAGCAAACGGCAATCTTGTGGCTACTTAAAAGTACTGACGCATACATATCATTAGAGCCAAATAGACAACAAAAACATCGACGTTCACTCATCAGCAATCTGATGGTGCTTACAGCAGCAAGTATATTAGCAAATAAGTTACTGCAGCCAAACCAGTCGATTCTATAAATTGTCATTACGTATTGCTTTTGAGGAGATCGTTTAATTCAATTGGATTAGAATTTACGGTAAATGGTAAATCCGGATTTTTAAAATGGATTCTTGTTAGCTTTGCTTGGCTGCCACTGCGAATCAAAGTAAACACTTGTAAATACTTGCCCTAAAGATGTCAGCCAGGAAAAAAAATCACGAGGAGAAAAATATATAAAAAAACAAAATAACCACTTGAAACATTGAGTAACAAGACAATCATGATAATTAACAACTTTTTTATGAAAATCCTGTAACAATATGTTTGTTTTAGGAGTACTCTGTAGTTCATATTGTTACTACACATTAAATAGCTAGAGCCAGAGCCAGACACACACGAGACCAGTGACAAGAGAGAAGTACCCTCGATTCCTAATTCACATAAGTTCATATTATTTATTTAAAAATCGCCAGAACAAATAATGTTAATGCAGTTGTGCACAAACAAGCTATACTATCTAAATGTGTCCAGTTGTACAGGATTGTTCACAACTAATTTTGTAATCGCAATATTTTATCTGGACTGACCCCTACCGGTTCCTCTTCAGCTTTAACTAAATTTCTTGTATAGTGGCAATAACGCACCTTTTCATTTTTGTTCTGTTGACTCAACTGCCAACTGCACAAATTTTTAAGCGTTATTATTAAATAAGTAAAATAGCAGATGTAGTTAAGCGTTACTTCAATCTCTAGTTATGCTGCTGTCCGTTGTTCTTTAATGCAGCCAAACAAAACACTTACCTAATAGAGTTTCTGCTTTATAATATGCTGTGTAATAATATAAGTAATGTACACACATATTCCCTGGTCAGTTTTAATTGTCAGAAGAGCCATTCGTATTCATAAATTTCAAGGTTTTATGTCTTACACTAAATCTTAATTGAATTTTCACTCGCTTATTTCTTCACCTTTTTGTCTAGCAAGAGAACAAATATTTCAGCCTTCATGGTGTTGCACTTTAACCCGACGCAACGCTAATAAATTACTGTTGTTTCCGTCAACATTTTCTTAATTACAATTTATGGGGTTCATGACACGGCAAAGAGAATGAGGGACTATACGTTGTTAGTGTTAAATATTAGCAACCCAATGAGCCAATGACAAAAGAAAGGATTGAAGATACAATGCAGAACACACATTAAAGCCAAATTTATCGTAAAGATGCAAATACTGGTACAAATTTTTTTTCTTTTAGAAAGTATAGCACTATACGAGAATTCTTAAGTAAAACATAATAAGTAAGTAAGCATATAGTTATGTATAGGTATGTATTAAAAACATGATCGCTACTAAACCAATTTCAGTTTGACCCTTTTGAGGTTCTTTAAAGGTATAATGGCCAGATTTTTCAATTTAATTTCCAAATAAGAAATTCAACCGTAATTTTCATAACAAATTGAATTGGAAAAATATCTCGTGCCGTGAATATTCAGATTTTTTAATTTTAAGAGAACCACCGAATAAATGTAAAGAAAACAATTATCCATGACCAACACCATGTAACCAATCTAGTGTCATCCATACAACAAAAAAAGCAAATCATTATTCATTAAAACAATAATAATAATTATGCGCTCGGCACTTGAGCACCAAACAATAAATCAAAAGCCCTGTAATGCGCGAATTCTTGTCAACAACAAAGAGAGAGTGAGAACTACAATAATTTGCTGTGTCGATGATTAAGCAAATGAAAATCATGCTTGTTTGTCGGTTCTTGCTCGAGAATTTTTTATTGCTGCTTCATCCGAAACAGCACTTTGTAAGTCATGCCTTCAAGCTGAATTCAGTCCATGAACGAGCAAAACTGCTTTCTTGGCCAAACCGTTATAGAAGTAGTTTTGGGTAAGTTAATATTGCATTACCTTTTACGTTGCACCATGAAGAACAGAGTTTTCATTCGACAACCATTTAAAACATGTGCATGATCTTAACATTTTATCTTTCGTTGTTTGTATGAGAAACAATAAGATGATTTTAGCAACGCTAATAAAAAAAAGTGGCTAATTAGCTAATAGCCTTTTTAAGCCCATGGACGATGTACATCTATTTGTAATGTTTGACGTTGTGCTAAATTCTACAAATTTCATCTTGTTGCAAGTTACAATGCACTTGCTTTGCATCGGTTTTCTGTCTGTCTGTACTATTTACAGAGAGCTCAATACCTCAAATGCCATCAGTATTTATTGTATGTACTTTAGCAGTTTGATTCAGCTACGGATAAATGATTGACATTCAATGCAATTTCTTCGAGTACTAGTACAAAGTCTTTACTGTATTCTACAAAAATTATATATTAAATAATTCTAATATTGTTTCCAACTTCTGGTGTAGTTTTATACCTAGTTTCGTTTAAATAAGTTCTAATTTCATGACTGTGTATGATTTGCTACATTCGTATCATCTTATGTAGCTTGGATGGATTTGCCAATTGCAAGGAAAAAATCTATGAAAGCTTTTATTGATTTGTTGTGCATGCAGGCATTTAATTGGACGTGAAAGATATGAATTTTTAATTAAGGTGAAACAGGTAGGCGGAGAAACAAAATCATTTTTGTACTTGTTTAACAGATTTAAAATTGTAATGTAATGATATGTAGGTACTCTGTATATAGTACATCAGTAAGAACGACCTCAATGCACGATGATTCTACTTATGTCTTGTCTGTATTTGTTTTATTAACTTTACACAAACTACTTTTAATAATGGTTTTTGTTTATCGTAGCCCTCTACAACACACCACAAGACTAGTTGAACTTTAAACTATTTGTACTCTCATCATAATACAAGCTCTTGAAAAGGTACAAGATACCAATGCATTAATTGATTACATCGCATTGCAAAGATTAGTATGCATAGTTTCTAAATGAGCAGGCCACCCTGAACCTGACAACCTGTACACTGAGTATAGACGCATATTGACGTGAAGAATGATTGATTATGATGAGTCTACTCTTACTGAATGTATTTTTTTGATCTAGAATTTATGCATGTAGCTCAGTAATAATTCTTCTTAGTATTTTTAATCAGCATGAAAGTAGAATGCTGTCGATGCTGAGATTATCACAACAATTGGTGTGATATATTGAGTCTTGCTTCAAAAAGTTGATATCGTCATATAGATGTATAGATGGGTTATATACACATATACGTCTTTTCAATAATGTCGTTATTCACCTCGCAAAGGTGAGCACCTTTAAGTGTAAATATTTTCATATGAGAAATGAGCATCACAGACATGTTTGCACAGTGTTTATGAGAGAAAATCGAATATCTGGTGTTAATCGAACCCTTCTACTTGAGTTTAGTAAATTTATATCTCAATCAGTTGTGATATTCAGCTTCACAACTGGTAAGTATATCATTGATTTAATTAAGTGCACAACGTTTCATTTCATTAGCGTTATGTTTGCCCCACAGCTACAGTGCCACTAGTCCTTCTCCGTATGAAGCTTTTACGGTAAAAAGCACATACATAATATCATTTAGTAGGGGGAACATTGGCATTTGTAATATCTGTCTACAGAAACATGTTTTACGTATTTACAAAGTTATGCATTGATACTTTAATAGTATCGACAATTTAAAACTTGGCCGTTAAAAAATTGTACCGTTCTTGCAAGTCCAAAGCTAAAACAAAGCAATTCGAAAATTAATTCTGTGGATTTTTCATCTAGTGTTAAATTTTGTTCTTAAGCGTCGTAAGATTTTGGGAAGTATTCAAGTTCTATTTAGAAACGTGACTTCTTCCAATGCACACTATAAATAAATACCATGCCGTGATTGCCGTGTCTACTTATATGGCACATTCCTTTATAGGATGATTAGAATGTGTAAAGTTATTTCTTATAATAATGAGGATGAGAATCATAAAAACATTAATATTTGATATTCTTCGTGATCCTACGATGATGATGATGATGATGAGGGAATTGTTTTATTAAGCCGAATAATTCATTCCTTTTTTATTCAATATTTTTCATCTAAATCGACCATGACAGGTGCCAAGTAAGCACGTGATTTCCATGCATAACAATGGTTTTTATCTCAGAACGTGTATTAAATGCCGATAATCCGAAAAATGCCAGGACCCATGAATACCAAATTCCCAAAACTGTTCAGGCTGCTGCAAAAGGTGTCCGGCGAATTGCGCAGTGACCATTTGCGCATTGATTACTTTTTGCGCATTTACCTTTTGCGCATTGAACCGTTTACGCATTGGACCTTTTGCGCATTGACT
>JAHZMZ010005381.1:0-40392 GCA_027743805.1 Lepidocyrtoides sp. E14
ATCCGGTCGGACGTACCAGCAAGTCAAAAGCTGCTGTGCTGACAAACAGCATTGAGCTGAGAATTGAGTTGAAAAAAGTGAATTTATTCGTCCACAACTCAATAAGTGCGGACGAACCCATTTGGTTTACACCTACCAAATAAATTTTCTTACGTGTCGGACACAATTCATTCGTTTCCGGCTTATTACACCGCTTTAAATGTAACATTGGCTGGTTAAATGACACCATGCGAAATCCAACAGGTCGTGAAACATCCCTGTGGAATAAACAAGTTTGCAATAGTTTGCATAAGAAAGAATGATGCAGTTATATTATGTCAACGTTATTCTATAAATGCAAATGAAAAATACCCTTTAGTAGAACACTTTGCCAGATGTCGATCCCACTTTAACGTTGATGCCAAGAACGACAAACAGCTTTTACATTGGTAAAACAGAACAGCGTTTCCCCGGTTCACGGGTGCGAGAAATCCACTTTTATTGGTCTGCATTTTTCTTCGACTTTGGTTCAGGTCAGGTTATGAGTTTTAAATTACACAGTTCATGCCAACCTCAATTTACAGCAGAACAACTTATTAAAAATTGTTTTTCAAAGTTGTAGTAGTTGTGTGTGTGATTCACAATTTTGTGAATCATTGCAGTGCAGGTAGACTGCTGCTGGCTGATATGCTTGACACTGCATTTCACTGCATTATGCACAATGCCCACACATAAATCCGTCACGAACACATGCTTTTTGTTTTGCTTCTGAAGCCGAGTTTCGTGTTCCGTCCGACCAAGCACACATGCTGTAATACTAATGTAATACTTGTAATTCTGGGATGTCAAAGTTTTGAAAGTATTTTTATTTTATTTTCCAACTGAAACAACATTCAAGAAAAGACTGAGTTAGTAGTTGGTCAGTAGTTTTTAGATAAGCATTAGAGTACTAATTATCCAAAAAGTAAATTGGATTGGAGTCGGAGTCAGCATGTCGCAGGACTTTTTCCAGTGCTTGTTGTGCAAAACCTTCTTCGGAAATTTGTGGAAAGTAGAGAAGCATATAAAACAACATGAAAATGATGACTTGGACGAACAAAGGTGAAAGAATTCAACTACAATATATTTTCTCCAGTACCAGTTTGATGAATCTAATTTAAATTTTTACTTGCCTACATATTATATATACCGCTTGATATTTTTGTTTCAGCAGGAGAGCAGAAAATGGTGGGGTCGGAAGACGGCGTGGAATGATGCCTATTAAAAGGGTGACGTTTCACGATTGTTTTATACCTGTCGTAAAAAATCAGATTGACCCTGTGTTCCTACAGCAGTATAGTGAAGTTCAGGCAAAAGAAGAGGTAGATGATAACGTGGCTTCCGACTGTTCGGCTTTGGAGTACTACGGGGACTTTGATGACATCCCAAGTAGTGGAGATGAGAAAATTGAGTCTGCAAAGGCAAAAAGTAGAAAAGGGAGAAAAAGTAAGTTGCTCCCACTACTGCCAGTTCTAGAAACCGAGAAAAGAAAACCAAGAAAGTGTCAACTAAAGGCAATTACTAATATTCGCCGGGCTGCAGCCGTATTAAAAGTTCCTGACCAGCAAGATGTAATGAATGAACATGATGGAGATATGGACTATATGGAGGAGTTATTGAAAGAGCTACCTGACCAAGACGAAGATGCCGAATTTATACCTCCTTCATATGTCAATAAGAAAAATACAACAGAGAAACGTAAGGCTGGTCGTACAGTTGGTAGGGTTGGCAAGCGTAAACCAACATTGAAAGCGAAATCCCAACGGAAAAAGAAAGCTGCAAAGGGACTGAAGGAGTTTTTTGAATGTGAATATTGTTCCGAATCCTTTTCAATCAGAGGAGACTTATATATGCACTTTCACAAGGACCACGTTGACCAAAAAACGATGCTGACCTGTCCGATTTTGCCATGTAGTAAACCTTATCCAAATTTTATATCTCTACGAACACACTTCAGACAACACAATGAAGCCGAGCATAGAGAACACACTTTACTAAACAAAGTTGTGGACGGAACCAGCTCAACAAATACTCAAAACAACACTGATCGGACAGATCCAGATTTTGAAAACCTCGACGTTCCAGTCCCATGCAAATTTTGCTTGCAAAAGTTTGAGTCTGTGAAGCTACTACAGAAGCATTCTATGAAAGATCACAATGATAGTTTCACTTTAAAATGTCCATGCTGTGGTAAAGATGATTTCGAAAATAGAGTTGTTTTATTTATTGGACATTTAAAAACCATCCATTCCAATTTTCTTGACCCATTCAACGAACGAGCTAAAGAGCGTGATAAATACAGGGAGAAAGAAAAGCGATTTAAATGTGAAAAATGTAGTTCTGCTTTTCATTTTAACCACCAGTACAAACAACATTTACAATATCATGAGAGGGTCGATAAAAAAAAATTGGAGGAGGAAGAGGATGATGTGAGGAGATTTGTGTGTCCTGTATGCAAAAAGAAATTCAAATACAAAGATAATCTTCGTCGGCATTTTACTCTTCATTTGGAAAATAATCCGTTTGTTTGCGACTTTCCGGGTTGCAACAGAAAATTTAATAGCGACTATAATTTGCGGAGACACAGGTCACTTCATTCCGAGTCTGCTTCGGCCGCACAGAGAGTGAGTTGCTCTCTGTGTGGGGCCAGTTTCTCACGTAAAGACAAACTGCCTAAGTAAGTGTTTACAGCACAATAATAATTATATTTCATACGTCATTTTAATTCTTAGAGTAAATATACTATACTAAGTATACTCTAAGTTTTAATTAGCATTAATAGATTCCATTGAAGGCGAAGGATAATCATTTTTACCATAATTACAGGCATTTACGTGAAGTTCACAAACCAAGCGATATCGATGCCACTAACGCTGACTGCATTCAGAGGCAGAAAAAATTCAATTATCGCCTTCCACATTGTACACGAGTTCCTAAATTCCTAACTTACAAAGACCTCGGCATCAAGAAAGATATTCATGAAAATGTTGTCGCATCAACAGCAGAAACGGGGATAGTAAAAGTGGAAGCAAGTGAATCTGCAGCCCCAGAGGAAGAAATCCACCTTACTGACCGAATCATTTTGGGATCAGACGAAAGTGCCGTACACATTAAAGGAGAACAAATCACCCCAGAGAAGGTTTCCAGATTTCTGTCAATGAAACCATTGAATCTGCAAAATAAAGACAATAGTAGCGCATCCGAAATTCCCGTGACTGACTCTCCAGCCCCAGCAATTCAAATGACTTCGCTGACTAAGCTAATAACATCTGATCCAGTTTTTGAAAAACTGGCCAAGGAAGATCCTAGCATTATTAAAGATGTTGTGGCAAAAACTTACAATTACAAACTTAAAAAAACTTTTGACTGTCACATATGCGAAGCCGTCTTTAGCCGAGCGTGGACACTACAGCTTCATTTGAAAACACAACACAACCAAACCATAATGGATCAAAAACAGGCTGGAGCTAATGGCGAGGCGGATGCTAATGAGCATCAAGTTACTCTCATGTGCGGAACATGCGCATATCCTGCAAAAGATGCTAAAGACCTTGCAAAACACACAAAACTGTCGCACAAACCAAAAATTGTGTGTAAAAAATGCGGATTGTATTTTGACGGTCAGCGTCGATTGCATATTCATATGCGGCAAATCCATGATGGTGTTCGTAACTTCAAATGTAGATTTTGCAGTAAAACCTTCACCAATCAAAATTACGCGCGAGGTCACGAGCGTAAAGTTCACGAAAACTCTAATCAGCCAAGAGTCATGAGGAAATGTCCAGTGGAAAATTGTCATGCAGTAGTAGCTCCAAGCACCTATTACAAACATTTGAAGCAGCATGAGTACAGTGAGTCAGTAATGTCAGCACTTCAAATGGAGAAAATACACAAGTGCATGTTATGTGGAGATATTCTTTGCACTACACATGCACTCAGGAGGCATATTGATGCAGTTCATCTAGGAAAACCAATAAATAAAGGACGGAAACGTACCGGTCTAAAAGGTGAAAATACAACTGTTCCAAGGAAAGCTACCATCAGAAGAGGCCCCAAAGCGGTTGGTGACGAGTGGTTTCTGCCGTTGCTTGAAAAGGCAGGAATCACAACGAGAGCTGAAGAGGATCAGAATAATGACAATAGTAGTGAGACAAGAAACGGGCCTGATGAAAGTAAAACAAATGATGGGGAGAATGGAAACAATGATGAGCTGATGTCAATTTTAGGTTTTTAAAATGTCAATGTCAATTCGTTCATTAATGGAAAAAATTAAAATTATTTTTTTGGGTAATATCATGCTGAAAACTTGAAGAGGGTTTTTATAAAGCTGCAATCATTCAAATAATAAGTGCGCCTAACTTTATAGTCATTCATCTGATCAGACCAAATTTGATAGATATTGCGATTGGTTCTCTGGGGAATTCCATAATTCCATCCCTCTACTTGCATAACGGTAGAAGTATATATTGGGTTTAGAAAATTTTATCGGGCAATCTGGTACATGCTGAACAAGGACACTTAAAAAGATTATATGAGTTTAAAAATCATTTTGTTTTATTTTACAAGTAAATGAACTTCTGCGACAAGTATACTTAATTTTATTTACTTGTCTGTCAATTGGGTTCCATGCGTTTCTTTTTACCTTCATCCACGCAAGATAAAAGTGTGTAATCCAAGTCCAAGCCTGCAGGGAAAAATCTCTGTATGGATTCGTTGGTTTGATTGTCTTTCTCTTATTTTCATTTTGTGTCTTGAATGTCAAGTTGCCAACTAACATTCATTTACCTATACATATTATTATTGTATCTTTCATGCCAGCAGCATTTAATTGCATTCACAACAGCACCTGTGTTACATGTTGGGGGAATCACCGGAAAAAAAAAATTTTGAATGGTGGTTGAGGGCAGATGCACTTCATTCTTGCATACATAGGTACACATTCCTTAGTCCTTTAGCCGTTACACCAATATGACTAAGACCCTTCATTGAATGAATTTTTCGTATCTGCGACAGAAAAGTTGAGGAAGATACACTATATCGCATATACCTAAACTAAATTCCTTTCTCCTACAATATCAAGATAGGTATATTAGATATGTATTGAATGTTCAATATCTCCTGTCCGTTTCTCAAGAAAACGAAATATGAAGTGCAGTTAATGAATGCACAAGGAAGAACGATAAGAAAAAAGGTTCCGTCAATAGTGACGCTGGGTCTTGTTGGTGTTTTTTCCTTACAGACAAAGCTTCCTTACAACTTTTATTATCCGTAGAACAACACAGGTGTGTGGCATAAAACAGTTAGCTATCCTACAGGAAGAACCCTTCTCGTATTATTCATCATAAACGTAGTCCTAGTCCAAGTTAAACATGCCTTCAACCTTTTGTAAGGATAGGAGGCTTTTTTTAATCCCGATTCTCTTTGTATCAAGCTAACAGCAAAAGCAGGGTTCATGGTACGCTGAATTACCTACGCAGGTAGAAGATTGCAGGAAAACAATATCAGGAAAGTGTTTGGCCAGTCAACACATTATTGTGCTGGAGCTTACAAAATCACGATCAAAAAAAAAAAAAAAAAAAAATTCAGTCGATGTAGTGTCAAAAAGTGTTTTTGGAGGGAGGAAAGTTTTATTGTGTGCAATGCGGAATTACACGGCAAAACTGTTTTTTGGAAGGTAAGCAAACAACTTGTTTTAAAATATCATTCGAATACAAAAATTGATTCATTTGCAGTAACTTGTATTCAATCATGATGATGCAGTAGTAGTGTTCGTTGTATTTACATGAGAAATTATTTATGCAAAATATTTTTCCTTATTGCCTATTTTACAGAAGGAACCCATTAGAAAATTTACCATAGCCTGTCTGAGAAAAAGCTGTGGAACACACTGCAAATTGCAATGCCTAAAAGCGACCAACGACAAAGGCTAACTAAATATATACAGCGTGAAAAAATATAGTACATGTGTCTCTTTTACAATTAACAATTACATTTTGTCAGGCGTCACCTACTTTTCCATTTTGTGTACGTGCGTTGTTGTGTTGTACTATCTAAATAATTGTGTGCCACCTCGTTCGTTCGTTCATTCAACAATGCTCGGTTACACGCAGAGAATGAATTATGGTGTTTATCTTGTCAACGTCATCTTCGTCACAAACGCAAAAGCCAGCGGAATATATGTTTTTTCTCTGCCAACCAACGCGACAGGAAATTTATGTGAATGTGTGAAAGAAAAGTGAATGCAAAAATTGCAGTAGTATGTGTGGCTTTCGTTTTTCAAAAATCTCGTAAAATAAATGAGCCGAGTCCGAGTCCCACTTATCTGTTTATAACATTTATCCACTATGATGATGATGATCTCATCGCGATTTTTTATTACATCTACCTCCCTTCCCATTTTCCTTCTACTTTTCATTTCACCCTCACTACTGCCAAATGCACCGCACACGGCATGTACAGCGTCACCAGCAGGTGTTGAGGCGGTTCTCGATCCACTTGGGGATCTCGTTCAAGTTGCCCCATCCCTTGCGTTGCATCAAGAAGAATTAGAAAAATCTCGGCTCGCCCTGTCCTCATCATCAATCAAGTCAATTAAAACTCCTACTGGTACAGTTAAATGCTCATGTAAAACCGTGCCTGAAGAAGAAGGGGACGATAACGGTAATGATGATGAACTTTCATCGTTACGGGATCACAACGACGAAACAGCAAAAACTATTGAGATTGAAATCTACAAGCCAGTCGAAAATGGAGATGATGATGATGATAATGTAAGTGCTGAAGGAGAAAGTCAAAAAGAACCAGACAAAAAGAATAATCAACTGGCTGTTGTGAGAAATTCGTTTAGTTTGGATGAGGACGACGCTAGTGCTGAAACTGCTAGGGAAGACAGCTCTGCGTCTTTGTCTTTGTCTCAACATCGTGTATTCAGCAGTACTGAGGAGGAGACCGCCCACTCATTCCTTTCATTTTTGCACTCACTGGTATCATCTTCAGTGCAGGCTGAAGCACTCTCTCAGACTCACCATCCTCTACTGAGAGCCAACGAACCGGAAAAAATTGAAACTGAAGCAGAACTAGAAAGTGAGCCAGTTGACAATCAACAACGTTCGTCTGATGACCTTGCATCTTTAAATGGCGATGTGAATTTGGCGAATCACCGCATATCTGACATGGTTGCTCCTCGGTCGCAAATAGAGTCAACGTTATCGTCGGATACTAGACCAGTTTACAAATCATTTCATACTGCAGAACTTATTGAAGATCATAGTCCTTTTAGCGCTACAGAAGGTGACGGTGGTAATAGTAGCGAAAAAATGGATAGTGTTGGTGGCAAAGATAATCTTGGCGATGAGTATCTTCTATGGGATTTCATCCACGCGGGACATGGAGCAGGAAAGAAAGGCGAACTTTTACAACTGGGTACAATGCATGGACCTTTCCAGGGACCAAGAAGAAGGAGGCGGAAAAGATCCTTGAGAGGAAATGGGAATAATTCGCCGGTAGTGTTTGTGTATCCTGTTGGATATAACCCACCATCATCTGCCACAGGGGGAGGGGAAAACGATCAAAAAAATGAAATTGTAATTCCAACAAATAAAACGAAAACTAAACCGGAACTTTCCAAGGCAAAAATTCAATTGAGATCTGAGGAGGCTTTGGATAAAGAGGAAGTGCGTAGAGCCATGCAAGAAGCAATGGCAAGAGCTTGGCAGCAATATGGGCCAAAAGGACTTGATGCTCCACCTGTAACCCCAGCTCCTCCTTCACCAGTTTATATTATTCCTGCATCTAAAAAGCCGCCAGAACCTCCACTTCCTGGAAAAACTGCTAGCGATCCAGAAAAGAAACAACAGCAGAACCAACAAAAACAGATTCCACATCCACAACCACAAAGCCAAAAACAGGAACTTATCTACTACACCCCACCACGTCCCTTTCTCTTCATTGACCGAATATTCGATCCCTTCCAACCCATGACATCAGAGTGGGACAAGCATGTGACTTCATTCGTAGGTCCACCACCCCGTCCCCCAGAACCAGGTTTCTTTAGTCGTTTTCTAGCCAGCTACATTGACTTTGAAGTCAACAACCATGAAGCTGCCGACTTAATGCGAAAAGTAGTTTTCGGCATAGTTGTTGGATTTCTCATTGCTGGCTGGATTGCTCTAGGAGCAGCATTTGGAATTGTCCCTTTTAAAAAACTACTCGCTTTTGTCGCTGGTGCAAACCATTACGACGCCATTGGAACAAAGAGGATTGACAAAGGAAAGGGGTACACGTCAAGGGACACCACTCTTGCTGAACTCACCAACAAAATTTCGCTCTCTTTAGACGCGAACTGGCTGAAAAAATTGGAGGAAAGAGTAATGGACAATCAAAGTGGAGAATCCAGTGGTGGTACAAAAATACCAACACAAGTGTTTTGCTGCATTTTACCCGATGAGCAAACACAAGGCATTGTAGAGTGTCAAGTTAATAAAGGTGCTGTAGGTCAAAGTGGTAAAAAGAAACAAAATAATGCGTTCAAGTGCATTACAAATCTCATTTACAACTTCCACTTTGGTCCCAGAGAAAACGAGGAGAGGACTGAGGAAGATGAGCAAGGGAATAATGTCAAGGGTAAAGCAAAGAATGATAGTAGCAACAAGCAAGAGATCCCAAGTGAGAGTGAATCAGTGTTTGATTAAATTTCATTGCACCTTTTTTTTTAAATTCCAGTGTCTAGTCGATGAGTAAACAAACCAATAATACATACTGATGTGTTGTGGCAGTTGTTGGAAGAATGTTGAATTGGAATGGTGTTTGACTGAGACTTTTGCTTTTCCAACACACGTAACTATTATGATAATAATTATTATAGAGATCATTTATTTTCCAATACAAAATATCAAGACTGACAATTGTGTGTAATGCAATAGATAATAATAGAGTATAATATATAGAGTGTGTAAAGTTAGCTATCTAATTTAGCCTAAACTTTTTATTGTAGTCTCACAACGCCCCGTCGCAGTTGAAAATGTTAAATTTCTATGTGTGCATTTACATATTAATATATACTATGCTTACATAAGATTCCTTTTCATTTTCGTGGGAATTATATTATAAAGTGTACAAAAAACTAAATAAATTTTCGGTACCAATAAAAATAGATGCTGTTTGAATATGTACTTATCGCATGAATTTTTATTTCCTTCCCTCTTAATTTCTCTGTAATTTCACATGGTAGTTGACGGTGGTAGTTTACTCTGGGAGTACTTTCCTTGCACCCTACCAAAGTAAATCTCTAGTCTTTCATGTGGATCCGATGTTATTTTATAAATGTCTTGCATGGACCAAGCCGGATCGGCCGGATGCAAAAGATTATCAATTTCTGCATTGTCTTTTCCTTTCTTCTCATGAATTTTCTCTATTTTATTCCGTGGGACATACTCCAATTCATGCGTATTAGGAGATATTGACCTATAATATTGCGGGTGAGTTGAGTCCATGGCTATCCACTTCATCCAAGCATAATGATCACACTTGTAACCATCTGTTAGACCAAGCTTGTTACCAAATGAAGGCAATAAAGCTCTTTCTTTAAAGTGTCCTACGAGTATAAGGTATATTCCTTGGAAGAACACAATTAAAAATAAAAGAAAACGCCAAAGGAATTCGTAGAAATTCGACAAATTTTCTAGCATATCTCGTATACGCGTCTGGACATCCCTTAACCTAGCGATACGGTCCTCGGTGCATGACTTAATGCAGTTTGCAGGACATCTTTTCTTTGTCGTGTTCATGTTTGGGTCTATGAAGAAATCTAAAGATGTCAGATTTTTGCACAGCGAAAGAAGTTCACTGACGGAATTCCCAGTGTACAAAGGATTCATATCCGGTAAATAAAGAGTGCGACTAGTGCGATTATCCAATTCACCATGTATCATCATGGGGAGCACTAAGCACAACAGGATGACAGTCATTAGATGTCGGAGTAGCGACTGCGACATTTTTAGCTGCCTTTTGAATTGAAAGAAACTGCATGGAAACTTGATCCGCTTATTTCAAACATGTTTATCATTGGGATTAGTATAATTATTGCAAATACGAATTGGAATGGAACAATTTTTGTAAAATTGTTGTACATACAAGCTTAGAATTATATTTAAGAATGAATAATTTAGGATGAAAAAGCAGGACTTACTGTTTCTGTACGGCGATGTGCTAAATGCTGATGTTTCACTTGTTCATAATGATGATCAACAGTTACATCTACAAAATCTACATCCCCACCGCCGTCGAAGCAGAGATAGATTTGATCGTTTAATATCCCCTCAAACAACAGACGAGTCATTATCGGAGAGATTATGGAGTACTGATGATAAATTTGATAGCGTTCGCAGTAGCAACAAAGTTGTCATACAAAATAAAAACAAGACGATTATTAAAAAGTCTGAAAGTTTATTGAAATGGTCGTCTGATTCCCAAGAGGAGGAGGAGGATATTAAGGAAACTGAGCAAAGGGAGAAAGGAGAGGATACAGATATATTAAAAGTTTCAAAGTCATCATTAATGTTAAAAGAGGAGATGGCGTCATCCCGAGATCGCCGTGACCGCTCTATTAATGATCACCTTCATCTGTTAACTGACGATACTGCTTTGAACAACGCGGATGACCAAGATGATGGCGATGATGACGACTACATTACTGGTGGTCCACTTCTCAGAAACAAAAGTGGAGTTCGGAATCAGCAAACTCAGGGTCGTAGTTCGGGTAAAAATAAGGAAAGTCTCTAAAATCGAATCAATATTAATGAAGGCGCTCAACTGGGAAATTTTTTAAATACTTTGCAGACGAAGAGACGACATGGAATCGTTAGGATATATTTTTCTATATTTTCTTCGTGGAAGTCTTCCCTGGCAAGGCTTGAAGGCTGCGACAAAGAAGCAAAAGTATCAGAAAATTGCAGAAGTCAAATACTCAACGACCTTTGAAGAGCTCTGTCGAGTAATGGATTTGAAAATACCAACATAAACTTGAATTTAACTTGATTGATATTTAAAATCTATTTTAATCATTTACAGGGGTATCCATACGAATTCATAGCCTACTTAAAGCACTGCCGAGAGCTGCACTTTGATGACAGCCCTGACTATACTTTTCTCCGCTCAATATTCCGCAAGCTGTACCGACGCCATTTTGACAGATACGACTATCAATTTGACTGGAAGGATCCAGATCTTTTGCGAAATCGAGAAATTCAAAAGATGAAAGAAAAGGAGCTACATGAGCGGGACAAAGCTCGAGAACGCGAACAACCTATAATCACAACCACCTCTAGACCAGAACATCATCGTGAAAGTCATAGTAGTAGTCATCATAATAATCCACGAGGAAGCGGAGGTATTGGTAACATTTTTAGTAATCACAATCATCATCATCCGAGGCGCAGCTCTCAGCACAGCAAAACCATTGAAGAACAGTCTAGCCGAAGCAATCATTTGAATGCCAGTGCTAGCAAGGGTATTTCTAAAAGTAGAACCAGTCAGCAAGTTCGTGTTGGAACAAAGACGAGAATAACGGCAGATGACCTGACGTCAGGAAAACCCTCTAGAAGGAGTAGTGCAGAGGACCCTAACAAAAGCAGTAAGAGAAGTAGGGATAATCGTTATCATCGTGACTATCAGCATCACAAAAAGTGACTCGCACATAATAGGCTCCTCATTAAAAATGGAATTATGCAGAATATGCAATTTTTTAAAGATATGTTGTAGAGCTAAATGATAAGACCAAATCATGAGGAGCTCAGTCGATATTAGATACTAGTTCCGTATAATATATAGAAATTAAAATACTGAAAATTGTAGAAAACGAATATTAAAGTAAATGACAGAAATAACAACGTAAAACTGACCAAAATATGTTTTTTTTGCCATTTATGAATTAAATCATGACATTAATTATCTCGCGACAATAATAAGAATAAAGAGTGTGACAGAACCTTCCACTCCCAGTACTAAATGCAATTCCTCTTCTCCAGGCCAAAAATCTTTTATCGGGGTATTCTGCGCTAGTGAGCTCAGTATATGACACTCCTTAAGATGCCTTAAATAAAGTTTGTAACATGTAATTGAATGTTTGTTATACAAATTATTTATTTTTAATCACTACAGTTTGTCTAAATTTCACATCATTTACCATGCACATTTAACAGTTATATGAACAGACATGAAATATCTCGAGAAACTCCATGTCCGATTATTTATACGCCTCAAAAAATACGAAAAGATGACTGTTAAAAGACCTAAAGCTACAACACCATGATTTGGTTACATGAATAATGCAATCTTTTTGGCAAATTGTGGTGCATACTCTGTGATCCATTCGGGCTGAATGGCAATCACACCTCTCATGTATGCTTTATTAGTTTTTATCACTTCATGATAGATAACCCATGGATGCTTGCTGCTGAAAAGACTACTTGACGGATGAAGAAAAACGTCTTCCATCCCAAAAGCATCTGCCAATACTTTATATGCATATCCAGTTACCTTCTTTTTCGCCAACTGCCGAAAATATCCTGCAGTGAACGATCTTCGTATATTTTCACTGACCATATGGGACGGACACACTGTTCCTTTCTGATAACCTTGTGAAATTCCCCGGCTGTTTAGAATGTCCTTGAGTTGTAATCGTATATCTTCGGCTTCCATCAAATGCCGATATTGAATACACATAGATTTGCACCATTTTTCACTGGAATTGTTTATCAGCCAAGCGTCATAAACCTTAAGCAAGGTTAGCAAATCACCCTCTGTGTCATTAAACCGCGCCTTGTTGGCATCTGCGAGAGATCGCACTTTCTTTCCACGTGCAAATAAATTTTGATATTGAGTGCTTAGCAAGCCTACGATTTTTAATACTGCTGAAGAACATCCGAGTTTTTCAGATTCAATCACAACTTTGGCAAGAGGAGGATCCAGAGGAAACTCTGACATGCGACGACCCCAATAAGTTAACTTTAGATCGTTGTCCAGAGCTGAAAGTTCCTGTAAATGGTCTATGGCTTCCATTATTGCAGTCTCTGGGGGACGATCCATAAACTCAAATTCGACCGGGTTTGCAATTCCCATGCAGATAAGGTCTAAAACCACACTTTCCACGTTGCACCGTGTGATTTCGGGTGCTACTGCCTGTTTCATAGTCACTTTAAACTCCCTCTCAGTGTACAGCCTGTAGCATTTCCCATCACGGGTTCTTCCAGCACGACCTGCCCGTTGAATGGCTTGGAACTATAATATGAATATTGCCGACTATCACCTATGTAAGTAAATATAGATTATCCAAGTCAAGACAAAAACAGTTTTTAACTAATACCTTTGTAATACGCTGTCGCACCAAAGAATTTATTCCAGACTTTGGATTATATTGCTTCTCCTTGTAAAACCCACAATCAATTACATACACAATCCCATCAATTGTCAATGATGTTTCGGCAATATTAGTCGCTAGTACGACTTTCCTACAGTTGGGTGGAGTTTCTTCAAATATTTTTTGCTGCTCTGTTATCCCAAAAAAAAAGACAGAAATAACTCCAATAAATTCGTTTACGTTTTTATAGGTAAGTAATAAATATAAGTCTTGTAAACTACCATCCATATCGAGCGCCCCATAGCAAGGAGTTATAATAAGCTCATCATAAAGTGTGCTTGAATTTTCTCTCATTTTTGCGTCAAGCATATCCCATAACTGTTCAATTTCATCCTGGCCAGATAGAAAGACCAAAATATCTCCTCGGGGTTCCCTTCGATTAATGCTGAAAATAGTGTCCACTGCACCATTTATGAAATCGTACTCCGTCTTGGGATTGTAAACAATCTCAACGTTGTATGCCTTTCCAGAAACTCTAAAAATTGGAGCGTTGTTAAAATATTTTGAAAACTTTTCTTGCTCCAAGGTTGCCGAACTGATAATAATCTTTAGATCAGGTCGATTTCGAGCCGCTCGTTTCAACAAACCTAGTTAATTAGCCACCACCATGCAAAATATCAAATTGCCTAATGGGAATAATAGAACGATTAAAAATTGGCATTTAAAAATTTGTTATTACCAAAACAGACGTCAGTATGAATACTGCGTTCATGAGCTTCATCGATAATAATAACCGAGTAGCTTTCCAAATTCGCCTCTGTCGTACACTCCTTCACCAACAGTCCGTCGGTCATATACTTGATAACCGTATCTGTAGATACGTTTTTATCAAATCTCACCGCATATCCGACTGAAGTTCCTACCTTGACACCACATTCCTTTGCCACCCGATCTGCCAAGGATTTAGCCGCTACCCGGCGAGGTTGGGTGACTCCAATTTTTTTCGTCCCAAACAAACCAGCGTCAGCAAGATATTGCGGAATTTGAGTTGACTTTCCCGAGCCAGTCTCGCCAATCACGATGACAAATTGATTCTTCTTTACCAGCTCAAGTAGTTCATTCTTTAGAGAGTAAATCGGTAAGCCTCTAGTCTGCTCAAGAATAGACGTCGGTACTTTGCCTCTCTTGAAGAGCTCCTTCGGCGCGTTAATCCTAGCTACTTCCTTCTGCTGTTCCTGTGCCAGTTGGAAACGCACTGCCTCCTGCTGTCGCCTATACTGCTCTAAAAGCTGCTTCATGTCTTGTTTTGGTGTTGTTGGTACATTCGCCCCATTATTACTGCTATATTGACTTGCACCCAGCGCTACCGTTTCTGACGCCGATGCATTGAATGAGCCTGGATTGAAAGTTATTGATGGGGAACTCGTGTCTGTGGAGCTGACGACATGGTTCGGAAAATACGAAAACGTGCCAGCCGAATCTGTAATAAAACAAGAAGACTACATACACATCCTGATGAAATATTTATCTACCCACGCCCCCTTCACTCTATTCCTAACATTTAATGTTAAGCGTCTCCGTAAAATACTTATCACATTGGATATGACCCACGTAATATAATATCCCATTGGGTGCTTATAGCGTAATAAATACTAAGTAGTCTAGTATGCAGTGCTTTCAATCGCTTTTTAATCTACTTGTTAATAGCTACCCAAGGGGTGATGGCATAATGGCATGCAAGATGAAAATGTAATAAAAAAATAGTATCGACATGAATCACCATTATTATTGAAGGAACCCCAATCAGTCTGATAAACTGGTCTATTCATCGCCGCCACTGTCGGTGTTTCGGATTTCTCGGTTTCCTTTGGCAAAGCTTCATGATGGCTAAATACATTAACTGAAGCGACAGCGGTTATGTTTTTAAGCTTTCTAATTGGTTTGAATTCTAACTTGGTAGTACCCCCAATGGCTGAACTTGAACTGGACTTTCCTGTGTGTGCACGATGGTTATCCTGGGATTTGGAATTGCAAACCCTTTGACTTTGCAATTGTATTATTGATTGAATCTTATCCTTTGTACTGGCCATGACGTGCTCATTATTATTACTCCTACTATTATTACCCTTGGCATTGCCGCTCATTGTCTTTTCAGAAAAAAAATCAGCATTTCGCTGGTTCCTACCGTGTGCAGTTCCAACGGCATTCACTGGACCATAATTAGTCTCCTCTCCTCTCAATAAAGATGACAGCGCAGACGTTCGTCCTGTTTCCTCTGAAGTCAACATGACATTCCCAAGCAGCTGGGTGACTCTTCTTAAGGGGTCCGTTGTTGAAGCTGGATCCATGTTTTGTGTTTTCTTTCCACGTAGATACTCTACGAGAATTCGAAAAAATAACGGTCTGCACTACCGATAAAAAACAAAGAGAGGACTAGCAAAGAATTCCAATGCCACTTGACTCTTGAGGAATTTATGGTACTTTTGTTGAAGTGAAGTGGGTTATTTATTTGGTAGTTGATCTGAACAGGTCAACCAAGGTATGTATAGTCCGTGCGTGCCTCAAAGGCTGTAAATAAATCTTGTGTGTAGTGTAGGATAAAAAGATGCAACATGAAACTGTCACCACCACCACTAGTTTACTGACTCCGTAAGTCTTATTGACTGGCTTATCATCACTGCACTTGTTGTGACTGAGAGAATATGCAACGAAACAAAACGTTTCTCTATCTGCTGTTTTAACATAGTCAGTCAATCTTTGCTACATTAATCAAATAAATAAAGAATAGCTAATGTGCAAGAACAATGCATTGACAGTATCAGCATCAGCTATGCTGATTCAGCATAGCATACCGACCGACCGTTGAGTTGCATTATGCAGTTTTAACTTTAACTGCTTTCCTTCTGCCACCGCTCTATGATACTTTTGATGCGATGATTGATTTAAATTGATTATTGATTTCTGTTATGTGCCAAATCAAAGCTAAATGTGATGATTGTCATTTGTCAGTCCTAGTTTACCATACCATGCCGTAAGTTAGTTTGGGAGGCAAGAAGTCGATACATGTAGGTAGGTCATTGCCAAGGCATGAAACATCCCATTCCTGGCTCCCCCACTCACATTATACCCCTTCGCAAATATGATATGAATGATCTTCCTGGAAAAACTAAATAATGTACATACTTAAAAAGCATGCATTGCATGTAACCTGCAATAGTATGTAATACGAATTGACATGGACAATTAGATTGAGAAATGTGGATTATTGGTCCAACAACGAAGTGAACAAAGACTTAATTTTGCCCCCACCTTTCAATTTATTCATTTCATTTATTTCGGCTAAAAAAATAAAAAAGTTAAACAGAATCACATAATATGAACGTACACTTACATACTTACAACTACAACGAATTAACCAAATGAGAACACTGTGTTGTGTATGTATGTATATATAATACATATTATTCTTCAACAACGCAGCAACGGGGAAAAATGTTCAAGCAAAGCTGCACGTCCTGCATCTGCATTATATCATTTTAAACTAGGAAAACTATTTGTCAATGTCCAACTTCTTGGCTTGTGGTTGTGACCTCGGCTTTCGTCCTTTTGCATGAACCTTCAAATGAGCTAGATATTTGTACTCCCGATGAAACTTGTATGGGCACAGGTGACACGCGAAAGGTTTAATACCCTTATGAGTACAATTAATATGATAATCAATTGACTGTTTTCTACCAAATCCCACTCCGCATATTTGGCAGACATATTTGTCTCTACAGTGTACACTCTGTATGTGACTCTTGAGAGAGACCGAATGCCTACACAGTTTCCCACAATATTCGCATGTCAAGGATTGCAAGTCCGGGTTGTGTTTCTTGTAACGATGATTTTTCAGCGCAGTATTACTTCCCAACAAGTCCCCACAATCTTCACAAGTGTATAGTTTAATACCCAAAGTTTCATATCCATGAACTTTTTTAATGTGAAGTGTTAACAGTCGCTTGATGCTAAACGTTTTAGGACACTGAGGACAAGTTACTGGCGATAATGTTTTGGAGTCACTCGTTTCTTGTCGTGCTTTTCTTACCCATGTAGCGGCTGAGTTTGAGCTTTGTTCATCTAATGGCGTTTCTTCATTATTTTCCACCACTGGATTATCTGCTTCCTTGATCTCTTCGGTTCGCGTTGCTTCGGCTGGTGGCGACTCACTTGAAGAAGCTTTCATTTTATCAATAATTATCTTCGCAGTAGTCTTTGGTAAGCGTCCTTTTATTTTGTGGACCTCCCTTTTGTGCCTGTATACATTATGTGGATAAGGAAACTCCTTGAGGCAGATGTCGCAAGGATAGCTTTGTGCTTTCAAATGAATAGCTTCAACGTGAAATCGTATTCCCGTTTTCGTCTGAAATCTCTTTGAACAAATGTCACACTTGAAAAGTCCCACCTTCGTCTTCGTATGTATAGTACACTTATGCTGATTGAGATAAGTTTTTGACGTGAATGCCTTTCCACACTTGTCGCATTTGAAAGCACACTTTAGCGGGTCCGGTTTAGTGTTTGGGTGATGGGCCCTTTCATGCGCATAAAGAGATTTTGCTTTGTTAAACGGTTTGGAACATGTTTTACAGTAATATGGAGGCTCAGTTAGGTCCGAACTCTTTGTTGACAATGCTTGTTTCACACCCTTCTTTTCTCCAATGTCTTTTCTTACTGCAATGCTTGAGTTTGAATTTTCTTCTTCTTCAGATGGAGTTTCCCTTTTTATCGACGAATGTTCTGTTTCCTCAATCTCTTCGGTTCGCGATGCTTCAGCGGGTGCCGACTCATTTGAAGAAGCTTTCATTTTATTAACTATCTTGGCAATAACCTTTGGTAAGCGTCCTTTTATTTTGTGGACTTCCCTTTTGTGTCTGTTTAAATTATGTGGATAAGGAAACTCCTTAAGGCAGATGTTGCAAGGATAGCTTCGTGCTTTCAAATGAATAGCTTCAACGTGAAATCGTATTCCCGTTTTGGTCTGAAATTCCTTTGGACAAATGGCACACTTGAAAAGCCCCACCTCGGTATGCATAGTACGCTTGTGCTGATTGCGATAAAAGTTTGACGTGAATGCCTTTCCACACTTGTCGCATTTGAAGTTGTAATCTGGCTTAACTCCTGGGTGCTTAGCCTTTTCGTGTTTATAGAGTAGTCTAGCTTTATTAAAGGGCTGGGAACATGTTTTACAATAATATGTTGTTTCAGAGTTTGAAAGGGATTTTTCATTATCTATTGAATCTGCCTTCATGCTTTGATTTCCCTCATTTTTTGTGCTGACATTACTGACTCTATTCAGCGAGTCCTGGTGACTAGAAGAACTACTAGTATCATCGGTAGGTATGGGGGACACATGGATAAATTGTGTCTGCTTCTCTTTAGGAAAAACTTGTTTTCTTCTTGCTTTTCTTGGCTCTGAAACCTCTAATGGATCAATTTTATCAGTGTGATAACCATCACCGTCGTCGTCACTGGATGAACGCATTTCCATCAATTCTTCATCATCCAATGTAAAATCTGAGTCTTCCCTGTCATCATCTTTATCGGACTCGATACTGTCTTCCTGTTCTTCTGAACACACCATATCTTCCTCCGGTTCAATTTCATCGTCGTCATCATCTGTGGATGCCTCTGGCTCTGATTTTATTGACATCATATCTTCATCTTGCGTACGATCATCATCAAAAAATGAAAATTGCAAAGAGGGTTCGGATTTTATTTCTTCGCTTTCAGCTAATCTCTCCACCACACCGACTGCAAATATGTGCTTAAAAAATATCAGAATCAACCGAATATTTCTTGTCCTTGTTTCATGTATTTTTTTGTACTTAATTTACTTTTTCACTAACCTTGTCTTAGATGACCAACAAACTTCATTGTACTTTCCTCCTCTTGCGGTTCCAATTTGGAGCAAAGAAAGTCTTCAATCTCTGCATATTCACTAAAAGCATCTGCAATATTCTTTCGGATTTGTGACACTTCAAAATCTAATTTACCACGCACTTCCTCTAGTTCTTTCAGGTGTTCTTCTAAACGATCTACTCCTTCTCGACATAAACGACAAAGTGGTGGAACTTCCGTAGTACCACTGGTTTTTCCAACGCACTGTTTAGTGACAAATGTAAATTTTGGGACGTTCGGCACATCTGAGGAAAGTGGGTAATATTTGAATTCGCGGAAAATGTGTAGCCAGACATTACGAAAAAACGGATGTAACGTTTTTTGATCATTAGCAACCCTGCTTTCCTTTTCCAACATGCGGAGACAAAATGAACAATGGTCAAGTAGATTGATATTCTGCAGATCCTCCACACTTCTTGCTCCCCCTGAAGAATACAATGCTGGTAAAGTTTGGAATTCCATTTCAAAAGTAACCAAATAAACAAAATAAAGTTGCAATCATAATATGCAAATAAGTATATTTAATTTGGAAATACGACAGGTGATTTTGGTATGATTAACTTGTCACCGATACATAACGGCTCGGAGACAGTTTGTACAATCAGCTGGGTCAATACCACAGCAGCAGCAGCAGCGCCGAAAACGCTCCCTCACCTGTTGTCCCAAGTGAAGTGTACTCTATGTAGGTAAGGTATATAAGAGGTATATAGACTAGTGTATATAATTTACACCACTAACACACGCTGCGCTGCCGCTGCGTGATCCGACTTTTTTGACATTGTGGCAAATACGTGAAAATAAATAATCAACAGACGATCTACTTGCGTCTAAGTCTAAGATTTTGGAAATGTCGCAGACTATGAACCATGAAAATGAGCTTTTCTCCGATGACAGCAAAACTTGTACATTTCAGTAACTAGCTGGTTATCGCTTTTTGTATAAATGTATCTCGGATATTTTACTATGCACAGCACAATTTAACAATGAGTTCGTTTAAAAAACACTGTGCTAAGGAGCCCCATTGGCAATGTCCAGCTTTTGCACTTGCGTTCTCGGTTTTCGTCCTTTCGCGTGAACTTTGAGATGATGTTGAAGATGCTTATCACGGGAAAACTTGGATGGACACAAGTGGCATTGAAAGGGTCTGCTGCTAACTTTATGCGTAACATTGACATGATAGTTCAGAGATTGCTTTGAGGTATATCCAACTCCGCATGTGTCACAAGTAAATTTGTCTTTCTGATGCACAAACTTTATATGACTTCTGAGCGAGTCCAAATGTATACACTCTTTGCTTCAATATTCACATGTAAGGGACTGTAAACTCGGATTGTGTTTCTTGTAGCGGTGAACCTTCAGGGCACTACAGTTTGCAAATAATTCCTTACAGTCCTCACATTTGTACTTCTTGAAACCCACAGATTCATACCCATGAACATTTTTAATGTGGAGTGTCAATAGTCGTTTAATTTCAAATTTTTCAGAACACTGAGGGCAAGTTGTGGACGGTGCATGTTCTCGTCGTCTATGTTCCAATAATGCGCTTCGATTATCAAAAGAGTTTTGGCATGCTTTCACATTACAGCGGTATGATTTGCTTTCACTTCCCAGCCCCAGCTTGTGAACTTCTCGCTTGTGCCTTTTCAAATTGAAGGCATAAGGGAAGACCTTGTTGCAAATGTCGCAAGAATAACGGTGCTTCCTTGTATGGACAGTCTCGATGTGAACCTGTCTTCCTACCTTTGTTTGAAACGCTTTTGGACAACTGTCACACTTGAAAAGCCCGGCATCGGTATGATTAACAAGATGATGCCGCTTGAGATAAAAGCTACTGGCAAATGCTTTCTCACACGAATCACATTTAAATTCTGGCTTAATTCTATCTGGTTTAGTATCTGGATGCTTAAGTCTTTCATGAGTGTAGAGGGATTTAGCTTTGTTAAATTTTCTGGAACATGTTTTACAAGAAAATGACAGCCCACCGGATGAGATCTTTGAGTTTTCAGGACTTTTTGAAGCATGAGTTTTGCTTTCTTTTATTTTATTTGTAATCTTGCTCTTGCTTTCACGCACTGAATGAGTGTCAACTCCTTTTATAGCAATTTTTCGAACATTTTTTGAGCGAGTTTTTCGACACTCAGGTTCCTCGTCTTGCTTACATTTATAAATTTGGGTGGTCAAAAACTGGGGAGAAGGAGATGTAGAGACATGTTGGATTGTTTTATTTGAAGTTAAATCAGTGGCCGTAATCACACTGGCATTGGAAAAAACTTGTTTTCTACTTCTTTTACTTGTTCTTGTGACTGGAATCTCCAGCGGGTCATTGCTTGGAGTACGTTTCCAGTCCCTGTTGTCTTCCAATAATGGCTGTATTTTCATGCGTTCCTCGTCTTCAAATGTAAAATCTGGATATTCAAAGTCGTCGCCGTGATGTTCTTTGTCTGCTTGTTCATCGTCCGACGACAGTTCTGACTTCACAGATATCATATCTTCATCAGACTGTTGGTCCATTTTGAAAAATGACGAATATTCTGGTGTTAATTCTTGGCCATAATTGAATGTATCCATTGCAGTGACTACAAAATATAAGAATAAGATATTATCGATAACATTTCCATTTCCAAATCATCGAATATCTAACAAATTTTATTCCACCTACACACTAACCTTTCCTCAGGTGGTCAATGAATTTCATTGTGCTTTCTTTCTCTTTCGGTTCCAGTGTGGAGCAAAGCAAATCTTCAAACCCAGCATTTTTACTAAAAGCGCCTGCAATGATTTTTCGAATTTGCGATACTTCAAAATCCAACTTACTGCGAACATTTTCTAGTTCCTCATGTAGTTCTACTACACGATCCACAACCTCTCGACAAGAAGCACAAAAAAGTGGAACTTCCCTGACACTTTCGCTGCTTTCACCTTTATTATTGCACTTTTTTGTGACAAATGTAAATTTTATAAAGTTGGGTGAAAGTTGGTAATATTGAAATTTGCGAAAAATGTGCAGCCAGACGTTGTTAAAACACTGAGATTCTCGCTCTAATACTTCTTTCCTTCCATCAGAAATTTCACATCGAGCTTCTACTACACAAAATGGGCAGTGGTCAAGAAGATTAATTCTCTGCAGACTCAACATTTGACAAGTGTCACTACCTGAGTCCACTTTAGCCAGATTTTGGAATTCCATTTTGAGACAACTCTAGACAGAAAATTAGCATACGACACTGTCGCCGCAATTAAGCGTACTGACTGACATGTCCAATGACATGAGGTTTATTGCAGTTGCGCAGAAAAGTTATTTCCAAATTAGGCTTCCTTATTTTGCATTGTAAATTACAATGCGTGTTTGTGATCTTCCTTCATAGTTTTCTTTTCGCCTGATTTGAGTTTTACTTTTCAGCCAGCTGACACGAAGAAATCTTGTAACAGATAGTAGAGTAGTAGTAGTAAGTAACTATCATTTATGCACAGAATTGCCACTTGACTTGGCCTTGGTGAGTGAGTAGCAGGCAATAATATTATGCATGCGTGTGGCACTGCGTTGTTATACACCAAGTCCAGAAACCAAAATCATCTTTAAAATTACAGGTAAAAGGTATATACAAAACCTCGCCAATTGCATGCAAATAATGATGAAATGAATGAAGGATGTGTAATGTAGTACTACTACCACTACTATACATACTTACTACCACACAATGCAACTAACACTTTTTCACTATTCTAAGAACTCGCTACTGCTGAGGAGTGAGGAATATTTTTATTTTATTTTTTGTATAAATGAATGATTCTCCTTCCTCCTCATTTACCTGGGGGTAGGCAAAATAAATCTTTGATAAAGAGGATACAAGGTGCTACTACTAGTACTGACCGCAACACGTCCTCAAAATATGTGATAAACCAAGGGTCACAACTTGTGACTCACAAGAATAGAAATAACCGTTGAGGCACCAATAATAATGTAACAAAAACTGCAGACCAAGAAGACAAGAAAGTGAGATTTTTTGTGATTACCTTACATCCCTTACTTCCCGTATATTTGCACTGAACTCTGTATTCCAAAAGTAATTTTTTACTGTCACAAAAATGACAAATATGGTAAAATGGTATTACGAGAAGAAGGAGCTCCGTAATCCTCCTTCAGTGCAGAAAGGTCTTCCTTTGGATACAGAACAAAGATACCGAAGAGAAGGAATACGGTTTATACGAGAGTTGGGGTCAGCAATGAATCTTAGTCCGGCTACAATGGCTACTGCGAGCGTGTACTTTCATCGGTTTTATATGTTCCACACATTCCAGGATTTTCCACGATATGTAAGAGAAAAAGTTGGGAAAAAATGCTTTTCGAACATAGGACCTTCATTTTATGCAACTCTCATTAAGAGGCAAAAAATGCCAACAATCTTGTGGAAATGATGTGTGGGTAGTTTTATTATTTTAATAATAAAGCTGTTTGTACTCTTTTATTGGTTAAAAAATAGCCAACAGCATGCGCATGTCTGTTTCTCGCTGGAAAGGCTGAGGAAACGCCAAAGAAATGTAGAGATGTTATTAAATTTGCCAAGGACTTGCTTCCAGATGCTAAATTCGGACAATTTGGACCTGAAGCACGAAACTGGACGGTACATCTACAATCTCAATTCACTTTGAAGCTCTTGATAAGTGCAATTTGTAAATCATATAATAATGGAGTGTCATTATCATCATAACAAAATTATTTATTTTTGTAGGAAGAAGTAATGACGCTTGAACGAATCTTATTACAAACCATTAAGTTTGATTTGGAAGTGGAACATCCTTACACGTATTTAGTAAAGTACGGAAACTGTCTGAAAGGAGATAAGACAAGAAGACAAAAGATGGTGCAAATGGCTTGGACTTTT
The DNA here is from genome assembly GCA_027743805.1 of Lepidocyrtoides sp. E14. Lineage (NCBI taxonomy): Eukaryota > Metazoa > Arthropoda > Collembola > Entomobryomorpha > Entomobryidae > Lepidocyrtoides > Lepidocyrtoides sp. E14. The sequence goes on from JAHZMZ010005381.1 coordinate 24,193, forward strand.
GTGAACGACAGGTATGCAACCACAGATTACGATAGCAGGAAATTGATGCACTTAAGGCAATTTTATATTCTTTTCATACTGTACAGTTTATGCACAACACTTTGCTTACAATGGGAACCTGAAATAGTTGCAATTGCTCTCATGTACCTGGCTGGGAAACTAAGCAAATTTGACGTTGTAGACTGGGAGGGAAGAAGGTCTGATCATCTTCGTTGGTGGGATTTATTTGTGCAAGACATGTCCATTGAAATTTTAGAAGATATATGCCATCAGGTTCTAGACATGTACTCCCAATCGCAACCAACACCTCCGGACTCGCCGCAACAAAATAATGTACATAAAGTCAACAATAACGTTCATTCTGCGAATGTATCACCGTTGGCAAATTTCGTAGCTCCGCAAGGTTAGAACATGCAATAAATGCAAAAAATAATAATTAAATAGTATGGGTTCCCGCCTAACTTGTTACTTATTAAGGAACGATACGTCTGTTTTGAAATTAAGGTGGTTCCAAAACGTCGACGCCTGTTGAAAACCCTTCCATTCTGCCTGGAGTACCTGCTTCATTTGCTAACCATCCTCCACCTCCTCCAGCTTCTGCTGCTCCACCATTTGTCATGGGCAACTTTTCGCAACCTCCACCAGCAGTTGTATCAATGCCACCTGCTACATTTGCACCGGTACCTCCTCCTGTCCAGGGATATAATAACTATCCCCCTGCTCCACCACCGCCTCCAACAAACCGATCATCATACCAACCCCCGCCACCACAACCCAAATAAACAGGGGGAACATTAACGATTGTGATTTTATAGGATAATTTGGTACTCTTATTACATTAAATTCACGAAAGCGTCATTATTCGGCTCGATAATAAAGAAATTTTTAGCAATGGAAATCATGTCGAGAATTTATGACACGACGCGGATACAACAATAATGTGGTGTACTCAATACTTATTGGTTTTTTAAAATACTACTTAAATGGAAAACTCTGTTATTATGAAGACATTTGAATGCTGATTAAAAACTGTTTTTAATTTTATTGTAGCTGGTAGAGTACAGTTAGTTAAAATGTTTATGTTGGAAATAAAATATTAGTAATAATAGTAACTTTGCTTGGTCTAATTAGCATTGATTTATATTTCCATTCCTATTTGGTCTACCATAATGAAAATATGGTACTTTGGTTCAATCTATAAAAATGTTTTTCATATATACCTAATTTTTACTACATCTAATTCCAAGTGTCAGTTTTTAATGTAGATTCTCTATCGGAACAAAGCCAACGACTGTAGAACTTTCATTTATTTTCTTGCTGACGAGTAAACTGGTTAATGCAACGTATTTATTTTGAGGCAATTCGCAAAAGTTAGCCAAATGAAAAAGTACACGCACATTTGGCATATGTGCTGAAAAAAGCTCATCATAACATATTGATACTGCTCACAAATTCTGTCAAGTAGAGGCTAATTGTCGTTTAACTTGCTACCAATACCAGGTCCTCTCCGACCACCGACCAACCAGTCTGCCCCCTGCAGTCTTTACAAGGTCTTAACGGATTTAAAAATTCTTTAAATCCATGATTCCAAAAAATATCCCTCGAATCGAATCGAATCGAATGAAGGCAATATTTCATTTTCTTGACTCAATGAAGTGAAACTATTTTTTACAATAGGATCGTATCTTCTGTTTTCACACTACGCTGCGCTATTTTGTTCCATGGAACGTCCAATCAGCCTCAGCCTCTCCCTCCACGAAGAATCATACATACCTCAGACTGACGTGTACCAACCAAGTTGCATCCATTGTCCATCATCATCGATTCATACATGGAGCTCTCCAAGCGAGAAGCACAGTTGGAGTGGACTTGAGTTTTTACATGCAACACTTCCAACAGGCCTCGATGGCGCAGTAGGCAGCGCGTGAGTCTCATAATCTCAAGGTCGTGAGTTCGATCCTCACTCGGGGCAAATTTTTGTTCCCTATATCTATTTTTTGCATGCATTGCAAATATTGCAAATAGGATTGCAAATATTGCAATAAAATTGCTGCTCCGTTTTTTATTGTACAAAATACATGTATTTTTATTGTGGGTGCTACGATTACGGGTTTTAAATAATGGAGAAATGATAATCTCCTCGATTCATCATTACATTACAATAAAGATATGGAATAAAAGATCAACTATTCTGTTCCTATTATACAAAGGCATTTCCTCCTCTATTTGTCCCTTTCTTTGATTCTGTTCCTGCTTGTTTAACCTCTTTGCCTGCTCTTGATTCGGGAGCTGACAAAAATGTCACAACCACATTATACGACAATTACTACCTACGTCTTGCTTTAGTCTTGAAATTAGTAACTGGACACTTACCAACGCCAAAGCTAACAGTTCGGGACTGCTTCTGTAATTGAATATTCATAATGTCCTCTTCAGTAAGTGAGCACCCTTTGGCTCCAGAATTAATCATTCGATGAAATTCTTCCCTTTCTCCAATGGATTCATCGGTACCGAAAAAGTCTTCTTCTTCATCATCATCATCTTCGTCAAAGATATCGGTCTCTTCATCAGCTATAACCAGTGCTAACGGAACAACGCTACAACCCGGTTTCTAAAGACAGCATTTAAATATGTTCATTTTAATAAAAGTTGTATTGCGAGCCAGTGCATACTTTATGTGGGATTTTCTTACATTGCAAACATGTTTTAAATGCCTTGGAATAAGACATGGAGCCGTGTACACTTCCGCATAATCATTTGCATTGCAGTACTGACCGTAGATGACGACCACGTCAGTAATGAAATCAGGAACGACCAACTGGTTATACTGAGTTGGCCGAGGCACGGCACTCCTCTCCAGGTAACTTTTGATCCTTTCCAAGGTCCACGTTGAAAAGTTTGCATCGTCGGGAAGAAGGTGAGATGCCATTTGTAGGCCGATAGAACGCCACAGTCTTGACTGAAGAGAGTCGAACGGATCGTTGAATGCTTCCATTGCGGTTTTCATAACACTTTGGGGAATGTGATAAGCAGTTACGCCTGTCTCACAAGATACTGTGGCTGCTCTTGGCTGGTCAGTCAACACCCCAATTTCCCCAATAACTGTTCCAATGGAAAAATAGTCTTCCATGTCGTTTTCAAATGACAAGTCCTATAAAATTTGGAGGATATGAAAAGGAAATGCACTAAAAGTAGGAATTGTGTGCTAATTTTTATCTTCATCAGTTGCTTCAGTTAAGGTAACCTGAAACAGTTCCGAATTGGGAATGATGCCGTATTCTGATCTCTCCACAGAAACTTCAAACGTTGGCTCGAACCGAATTTTCACCAAACCTGAAACAATAACGTATAATCCGTTGGCCATGTCACCTACTGAACATATTATGTCGTCTTTTTCGAATTCCAACAGCGCAGCTTGTTTCTTTTTTTTTTAAATAACCAAAATTGATTTTGTTAGTAATTGTTTTAAGGGTTGAATGAAAATTGCAAGGACAAACTATTGCTTACGTATATAAATTCAAAGAGTTCCTTGCTTCCACTACTCACAGCCATCCAGGACACATTTGCCAAGCACAACTCTGAAGTTGCAGGTTTCATGTATGAAGGAGAGCTCCAAAGGTTTTTCATTGACTGTTCTGTCATTTCCGTTAAAAGGTTGTACTCCTTTTCATCCACCAGCCCGTCTTCTTTCATTTCCTTTAGCGTGTCTTTCATGTGGTTCAACACGGCTCTGGAAGCATGTCTCGTCTTGACTGCAATGGCAATACCAGGATGTTCCTTTTGAAGTAGTCCCATTTGACGAATAATGTCAATTCTCTGAAATTCAAGCGCGGACTTGAACTTGATTAGGATTTTTGGGTGATCGATAATTTGTGGGAGAAACTTTTGGACGTCGTCCACAGCCGTGACAAATCCCTTTCCAAGATCATATCCAAGGAATAACTTGCTATTAACACGATTATTTAGGAATCGCACAACAACTGGAATGATTGGTTTGAAGATGCGAACAATTCGAACTACTCTGATAATGCGAATAAAACGGACAAACTTGAGGAAATCTCCCTCTTGCGATGTACGGGATCTTCTAACCGTTCCACTGGCCTGCGCAAGTTCGTCTCTAAGGTAGGTCCCAGAGAGGATCAATTCCACCAAGCTAATTATAAGGATTACAACATCCAGAAGGTTCCATTTTGAGCTCATATATGCTCCAAAGCCAATTCCTGCCACTTTTATTCCAAACTCGGCCAAGTAAATCAGCGTAAAAACGAGATTAGTCGTGTAAAATATTATGTACTCTCTCTTGGTGAACACAAACTGCAAGTCGGAAATGTAAGTTGCCTCTAAGCATGTGACCGCAACGTTGACTAGAATGATGGCATAGATGAAAAGGGCAAAAAATAAGCTTGCTGCGATCTTGTGATACTTGGCTCGCCAAGGCTGTTCTGGAAGAGGATGGTGCTCGTGAAATTCGCCGGTATTGTATTTGCTCAGTTTTTTCCAGATCCACACACCAAATCCTTTCACCTCCAAGTAGCCTTCAAAGTCTTTATGGTGCAGCATTTCAAACTTTTGATCTTCGAGCTTTCCTAATGTATCATCTAAAATCAGCACACTCTGTTCGGTCAGTACGCCTTGCTCATACTGTCGCCAGCATGACACTTTCAAGGCCTTCAGAATCCGCAGTCTCGCTTCCTCCGTCATCTGACTCATTTCTTCACTGCTTCGTTCAGACTCGATTTCCGTTTCACACTTTGGACAATACGCAGTTGCTTCTGTTTTGTTTTCGGCTACTAAACTTGGCGTTTTCTTTGCTGCCAGTGCCTCCCCCGCTTTTACATTGCGCTCCAAATACGGATCGTTTATAGCTGACGTATCTTCAACAATGTTCCAATCCGCATCTGAGAGGAATCGGTCATTCCGAAGGATCCGGAGAGCTTTTTGTTGTGCTTTCCGTATTTGTCGGACAGCGTTCGCCATATCCTGCATTTTTCCCATTGAAATTTCTGTCAATCCAAGCATGTTCAATAGATTCTTGGTAGTGCTTCCGTTGACAACTAGGGTCAGCAAGACAATCCCTGCAGTCTGGATGAGTATTTTTGGACCAACATTTTCCCTGTGGCAGATCACTTTGTCTCTGAACACTTGAAGAGCAAGGCATATGCCAACAGCGCCACGTAAGCCACCCCATGTCATGACCACCATATTTTGCCAAGATAGTCCATACCTCAGAAAAGAGAGCAAAAATTGTCAGTACTTTTTGAAATACTTGCTCCTAAAAGAATATAGAGAATGAAAAACCATTTTACCCAATCCGACTTAAAAGAGGACTCATCAATCCGATCATCAGGAAACGGATAATGTTTAGGGCAAAATAGAGGAATATGAGGTAATAACCGTCCTCTGGTTTAAAGTTGTTCACAGCAGTCTCGGTAATGACTATGCCCAGTATCTGTCAAACAAACAGCATGAGAATTTTTTTTAAACAAGCTTCAATTGATCACCCTAACCTAACCCCAATACTTAGCTAATACAGTGTAGTGTCTGCTTGTTGGATTGTTTAGTTTAGTTTTTGATAGTTTAGCTACATACCACAAACAAGACTGTGTTCGCCAAGTAACTCAACATTTCCCAAAAGTGGTGAACTAGTCCTAAAACTTCTGGAGAAATGCATGTCCTCTCATTACTAAGCGTAATTCCTAGCAGCACCAGTGCCATTACTCCAGATACTTTGAGGTAATTTTCCCCAATGAAGTATGTAAGATAGGCTGCGCAAAGTGTGACGCTAACCTCCACAGCAGCGTCGTTAAATATCAATGACAAGTATGATATACACAGCTTTGCCATGACCCATCCGAACGCAGGTCCTCCAACGGTAATTTGTATAAACATTCGGAAAATTTCCAGCGCTCGACCCTCATCAGTATCCAAGTCTACTTGCTCATCTTTATCGTCTGTCATTTCGGAGAATATTTCATAGAGAAGAATGGCAACTCCGTCGTTTAACAGTGACTCACCATCCACTAGAATACCCAGTGTTTCGGAAGCTCCCACTTCCTTCAAGATGGCAACAACTGCGACGGGGTCTGTGGCGCTGATAATGGAACCGAATAAACAAGATACCAAAAACGTCCACCCATACGAAAAGAAGAATACCATGCAAAGCACAGCGGTGACAAATGTCGTTATTAACATTCCGGGAAGTGCGAGAATCAAAATCTGGAAAACGAGACGGGACGACGCATCAGTCATCAGCACAGCAACACACAACATTACCTGCATTATTATTACGGTTAAAGCGGTTTGTAGTGCCGTTCCTTACTTACGGAAAATATGGACTTGAAGAACAAATGAGACTTCATGTTGAAACTAGATTCGAATATTAAAATGGGCAGAAACACATTTAAAATGATCGCGGGTGGAGTCCGAGCAACTAGCGTGAAAGGAACCCAACTTGGACAAATGGAAGTAATGTTGGAAAACCCTCCCAATGCCATTCCAATCAACATGAGCATTACCGTGTACGGAATTGCGATTTTATACATTTTCATGACAGTACGGAGAAAAGCACCAAAGCCAATAGTGCCAAACACGGTTGCAAAAAAGTGAAGCCACTGCAACATTTAAAAAACACTTTTAAAAAGTTTCAAATCGAAAGGTAAAAAAACTTTTTATTTTTGAATCTTCATCAATACTTACATTCAAATTAAAGCTCTTGCAAATCCGCTGGTAGGGATGATTTGTAATTTCTTTCAGCTGGTTCCTACAGAAGCGTTGCCGATTGTACATTCGCTCACATTCTTCCAGGGGCTGGTTGTGCTCATCAACCCCAACGGGAGGCGGCGGCTGTTGAGGAGCGTTTGCGGGACGGGACAAAAACCCATATTTCATATAGCAAGCCTCGTAAATTTGGAACCTATCGTCTTTATCAGGCCATTGGGCTTCTTCGTTTCCCTCTGTTTCCGGGGTCAATAGAAGTATGAGAAGGCAGAGGCTACTGAAGATGATGAACAATAAAGAATAGGAGGAGGAAAAGGAACCACCTCCAGTAATTTGTGGAGACGCCATTTTCATGCTTTACTATTGGGTTGGGTTTATAAGGAAATGTGTAGCAAAGTTGACTTGAGCGAAAATACCCTAAGTTTTTACGTTCGACCATAAAGGAGCCGAGCATTAAATGCACCTTAGATTATAAGAAATGCACAACTCAAATGAATAAGTTGTAGTAATCATGGCTACGATATGATAGATAAGATATCCTCTCGATCGTCTCTTCTTACAAATCACATTGAAGCTGACCGTTTGTTTCCCTTACCCTATCTATGAGTCAAACATCACCTTTTTACGGAATGAATGTCTGCAATGAATATTCATTCTCCATTGTTTCATAGCTACATACGTCTCGTCGTAGTTTTTATGATACCCAGTACCCAGCACTGACACGTACGCTCCCTTGAAATATCCCACTGGGAAGTGTCTTTCCAAAAAAGCCGTTTGAACGAGCCGTACAGATTGATTGATCGCAAAATTTATATTTAATGGGTCGCATCTTGTCTCGTTAAGCGTTAGGATAGAGAGTATCGTGGGAAGAATCTGAGGCTGAGGCTGAAGTGTACGCACAATGCTCCTCAACACCAAATTCGGTATGAAGGTACATATGTACATAAGTATGTACTTTCGTCAAAGTGGAAGAGAATGAAGTGGTTTTTGAGTCCACAGGTGCCCGAACCGGGTTACCAATTAACATTTTGCGAGTTTGTTTTAGTTGTTGTATCGCTTCTATTTCTTTCATTTTTAAATGTCATGTCTCAATTCTTTATGATGTGCGTAGTACGTACATCAAGAGAGTGTTGTATGCATTGTATTGGATGAAAATCGCGTGCCGTTGATTAATCCATAGTTGGCGTGGAACGTTTATCTGGACATTGGCCTGTGTTATTACTGATAATATAAACACAAGCTGCATAAATATATTATCATTCAGGTCTCAGAGACTATCCGTGTGTGTGTACAATAATATGATGATGGGCTAAAACAACGGGGTTTACTAACAACAGAAACAATGAATCGAGTCTCATTTTCCCATTATGTACTTAAATGCTGCCATTGTGGGCACTGTACTTACAAACTCAAATGCAGTATTTTCTATTTTCAAGTCATTTAATCAAAGTGTCGACGAACTTGAAATGAACAATTTACACATTACATCCAAATATTTATTTATATGAAACATGCACTCCAACAAAATGACATTCGCTTACATTTTTGCTCTAGTCACGTAATAATATCATTTTTGTAAAATACAAAGTAAATTTACAAACCACTTAAAATACTATCAGCCATATATCTGTTCATACTATCATTTCAAAACATTTTTAAAGTGCATCCATGAACACATCTTTCTCCTTCAAGTCAGCGTCCTTGGCCATATTCACAATATCCTTTTCCAGCTCCTCAATTAGACCTGGCACGTCGGTTGAACTGGGAAGTACCGAACCATCAGCAATTACGCCGGCTCTGATTCTACCGGCATAACTAAATACGCAAATTCCGATGGCTAGAAAAAGTAAAATAATGCGTTATGAGCAACAATTTCAACACAAAACTAATCAATATCCTAAATATTTGACCTGTGTTTCCCTTGATTGTATTCCACCCAATAATGTCCACCAACTTTTGTCCTTGGAAAATTGTGTACTCTTCCATAGGTCCAGGAATGTTACTGATAAGTACTGTCGCCTCGCAATTATCCATAAACCAAGGGATAGCCTTTTTTGGTACTAGTCCAATCATTCTAATCAGTCCATAATTTTTCAGTATATCCGCACTTCGTACCAGTTCCCATGCTGCCTTTGACGCAGATGATAACCTCTCTTTGTGCGATTCTGAATCCAATCGTAGCTTCAAATGCGCCACAGTAAATCTATTTTGTGGCTGAATATTGGGATAAGGCAAAAGTGCTGCAGTGACCCCAGCGCGGATCTCACTGGGAATTGGATTGTTCTTACGAACTGCTAATCCTCTCAAGGCACCCCCTACCGCAGATGCCAGTACTGCGGTTGTAGTTGTCCCTTCATTTTTCTTTCTGATGGTTTTTATCGTTTGAAGATTGATTCCTCTTGACCACGCTAAATTTTTTGGACCTGTTAACCCCGGTCCATGAAAGCAATTCAAGTCTCTGTGCAACATTGACTTGAGTAAAGATCGTGACCCAAACACCAGCATTTTTAAATACATTAGTACATTCAGGCCAATTGGGACGTTAATGTTTTCCAAGGGATCAATAGTCAGTTTCACGGGCATGTCGGCAATACAATGTTGAAGACAGTTGGCTGCAGAGATGCCGTCCATTATGGAATGATTTATTCTCCATACCAAAGCATAGTAGTGATTTCCCGTGTAAAAATTGTTGTTATGTTTGGACGGTTTCTTTTTCACAGTTATCGTGTCAAAATTGCCAAACCCGTCATCCTCCTCATCATCAACAGGATAATGGTCTCGATTATAGAGAAACTTTGGCACAACCAGAATTTGCCACTGAGGCTGATCCTCTGGAAGCGGCTGATCAATAAATTTCTGAATTTCACGTAGAACTTGCTCCTGAGTTAGCACTGCACTAGGATCATTCGTTATATAGCGTACGTGATCATCAATGCAAAAGTCCATCGGATGAAGACTTTCCCAACAATAAAAGCCAAACTTTTCAGTAATCCGACATTTCAGTCGGGAATAAGTCAGCTTGCCAGGATATTGTGCATCCTGGCAATTTATCACGGATTTCATAATGCGGTCCCTAATTCGGGAAATGGAGCAATCTCCTTGAATAACATACAGGCTAAGAAAAGAGTTGTCATTCGCAAATGAATTGGACGCCCATGCAGCATCTGAGCCGGACATTAGCTGATAGCGACCCTTGTACCTAGTTTATATAGAAGGAAAACACGGCAAAGGTTGTATACCAAATTGTCTACAGTAAATAAATTAATTGTAAGGATTTGTACGACTTTTTCCCTTACCTAATTTTGAGCACTGCTCCAACGCATATTCTCACCAGGCACAAAAGAATCACTGCACATAGAGCAAAGGGTGCCACAAATAGCATAAACACATTGCTCAAAAGTACTTCCACCATCACCTGAACTGGGTGCAGTTGAGGCCATATCGTGGTCCTCAAACTGACACACAATTTCCGATATCTCTCTACCACCCTTAGTTTCGCTTGGTCATGCATTTTCATCAACTTTTGTGGCGTCGACTTAAAATAGCTTGTGCGAGGCAAGTCCAGCGTCGGCTCGGGCCGCTCCACAGTTACAAATCGTAACGATTTTAGTAACGTGCTGCAATTATTATTATTATTATTTGAGTCTTTGTTAGCCCCATCCTTGCCGATTTTGTTGTTAGTGCTGGCATTATTATATGGCGTGGATATTTTCACTTTATCATTCCCTACTAAAAAATTATCTATAGTATGGTTAGTGTTGTTTGCACCGTCACCTCCACCGCCAAAAACTCTGCTTTCTTTTGACTGCTGAGACCTGGAAATTGTTCGAAAGTGTTTTTCCAAAAATCGGGATTTCAAATCGGAGAATAACTCAGCCTCTGAAAGTCTACAGGACGGGGAGGATTTTTCACATGATGATGACACGTCATTTGAAAGGAATAAACTGCTGCTGTTTCTTGCGTTGAGCAAATTCAGGATTTTGTTGCTACTTCCATCATAGTTTTCTTGATGCTTTTTATTATTATTATTACTGCTGTTACCAGTGTTGGTAGTAGTAGGAGCAGCCGCAGCATTAATTAAGGCAAGTTCACTAGCCGCTGATTCTGCTGCAAGCCTTTTCCCAATCTCATTTTCATTCTCATGATTTTCGTCAAGCGTCTTTGTTCCAGAAATCTGATGCGCCCTGTGTAGATTTGTAGAGTGTCCCCTTTCTGTGGTTTCAATAGCTTGAATAGGTATTATCGGAGGTGGAGACAAACTTTCCAGTCGACCCAACGTGGAACAGCCTTTGTGCATTTGCAAATGATGCTGCCTGTTCTGTTTCCCATTTCTTCTGTAATAAGAGGATGTACTGATTGTGTTGCTTCTATTGTTCACATCAGCGGCAAACCTTGCATTATTATTAATAATATCATCACCACCAGATCTTTTTATTATTGCTTCTCCTACTCGTACTCTTTGATCGTCTCCCTCTGGAGTGAGTACACGAAAGGGATTGATGGTTGACGAGAGCTCTTTGGTTGGCAACACCATTTTTGTACTTTTGACCTTTGCAGTAATATACTTACATACACTGAAAAGAAAGAGGGCATTTACACCTTTCTCATTTCACCATAATCCACTGCCAGCTACACCGGAAATTAATCATTTTTACCAAGAAAAACAAGTTGAATTAAAAGCATGAAATGTTCTTTATTTATCAGCAGGAGAGTTACCGCGAAGTCATACACAGAGGGAAAAATACCTAACGCCTCTGGAAAAGCAACGACGTGGTTTCTTTATTGTTTTTTTTATGTGAACAGAGTGCGTTTGTAGCCAGCATTGTTATTAAGGTATCATGATGGTTTATAATGATGACGATAACGATGATGATGATGATGATTTCCAGACAAACGCTTTTGATCAAGTTTCTCGTGGGAAAATTTCTCCATGATTTATATATGTATTTTTTTATCATTTACATATAATCATAATCAAACAACAGGCAAACTAGATCCCAAAGGTAAATCGGATAACTCCATTTACTAATTTTAAAATGCGTTCCATTCTGTTTTTATGTAAACTTGCAAAATAAATTTCCACAAAGTGGCAACTTTGTATAATATAGGAGTAGGTAGAAAGGTATATCCACTCACTCATCTATACTCTTGCGAAGCAAACAGGCAGGGCAAATTTATTTAGGTGAGAATAAAAAAAACACTGATATTTTTTTGCGTTTAAATGAGTCATTCCAATTTCATATTATTGCCACACTGACTCAACTTTAAAAAGTACATTATTCGATGGATTCTTTCTGTGGTGTGGTTGACAGCAGAGTCTTATAACTTAACTTCTTGACACAAAATTACAACAGTCACCAGCTAAACGACTGGTTTGCGTCAGAAAAAAAAATACTTCTTGAAATATCGCAATCTTTTAAAGTAAACCCTGCACGCATCACGTCCTCACACTATGAAATCCCAACCGCGTCTGTTACATCCTCGCTAGCTACTTGACAGCAGCAGCGCGGCGAGTTCAACGAAAAGCGTTGTGTAGTCATCAAGCAAGGCGCTGGCATTGCTCATCTTCAACTTTACTTGTAAGGAAAGTGTATTTAAAAGTGTAGCAAGCACTAGAACAAGCAAAACAAAAATAAATAAATACCTAATTACGCTCACTCATACAGGTAATAATGTACCTGTAAACGTGCGGTACCTTTCTTACAATGTTTTCATCAGGCCCTCTCCCTATACACTTCAATATCTCCTCGAGTTATATTATTGACAGAAAATTGCAACTGTACTTTACTACCATTAACTGGTAAACCTATTATTATTGTTGCCCCTCAGCATATATACTACAACTTATATATTTCAAAAATAATTGTCTCATCTTGACATCTCTTGTCAACAAGGGAAAAAATAACGCTCACTAATAGTCCTTTAAGAGATATATACTACCATTTTTTATTTTACTTTTTCTTTTTACTCATAGTAGAAATATAGCTACATCTACAAACTACCATGCATATAGATACGGAAAAAGCATAAAAAAGTAACATTATTTTTACGATGCGCACTGCGCACTATTTTTCTTATTTTTGTTAAAAGTCTTCACAGCGACAATGATCGTAATAAATAATTGTACTTTAAATGCTGTCATGATGTACATAATATAATATAGCATACCTAATAATAATAATATTATTATTGCTTTTTATTGAGTACACGATGAACGCAACTGCGTAATGTGCTGGTATGTGAGCATCTAACATTTCATCCATAATAAATATATGATTCATTCACAAATGGTTTTTTAATAATAATAACAACATAATCATAAAAACGATTGATGCATCATGTGCATCATAATCTGTTATTTCTTTCGATACCTGTTGTGTGTATTTAAGTATGTGTGTGGTGGAGTCTCCTTTCTTCTAATGATGAATAAGATTAGATAAAGTGTCTTACGTGCAAAGTTGGTGTACTGATGATGAACAGATAAAAAAAATAATTTTTTTGCTTGATCCTTTAACAATTATTGTATTTTTTATTATGAATGTTTGAGCATTGTTATGCACAGAGAGTTGGAGGGAATTCAGAGCAGTAGGAGTGGCAGATTGTAATAATAGCTATACATTTTAGAAAAAATTGAACCATTAAAAGTCTATAATGTTTAAAACTCATGATTTTTTTGAAAACCCACTACGAATAAATAACGGTCAAAGTAAAATATTTTTTTTAAACCAACAACCTGACCAATCCCGACTTTATATAGGATTGTTATTTTTGTGTTTTAAAGCTTGCATTAGATTCTAGATTTTTATAGCTTACAACTTACAAAAGTTGTAAAATGTATAATCATATGCACGTATGTATGTTTAGATAAATGCAAAGTACGGTTACAACGACAAAGAATGAAGAAAAACATGGGAAATCATTAGTTGATTTTATTTGTTCGTAAGTTGTTAAAGATAAGAAGGTGGTTTAGGCATGTAAATCATCATCAGCTTCAAAATGACGAGGCAATGATGTTGGCGTTTTCCTTTGAATGCACACATGTCTCAAACAATTCATTTTTTTTCAAGCAGTAGTATAGGTACTCCAAACTGCAGCCTAAATGAATTTCCAATTGTAATTATTCCTGTTGAAAAATAACACAATGATGATGATGTGACAGCATTTGCATTGAATTTTAATGCAACAAAGGTTTTAAGTTAAGTTTGTGTTTTTTTTGTGTAAAAAATAGACATGTCATGCTTATTCCATCCCAAAGCCGTCTTTTAACAAAATTTGTAAGTGAAGGGCATACCAATTTAAAAAATGCGATTATTATAGAGCACCTTCTTTACAACATTCAATTTAAATTATATTTTTTGCACCACGTTTACTTGAGTGAGAAAGCAATAATTTACGTACAGACCCAGTTGTTGATTTGATGGCATCGTATAAGCCATTTAACAAGAAGATGGGAAGTAGTCAAACGACGACAAACAACAAACAAGACAAAGTGAAAATTGCAAACAAAGAGACGCAATAATTGTTGTTCTTCTATATTGCCAGGCCATGGTATATTTATTTGGCGTTGATCAGCAATTATTGGCATTCTCTTTCATACTCATTGACAATGTAAGTTGGGGGTTTAGAAAAAGAGCAAGTAGCAGGATGCTATAATATCCTGCTGCTGTTTTCTGGCATGTTTGTATTTATAATGATGATAGTAATAAACGGATTTTAACAGAGGAAAGGCAAAAAGGAATCAAAAGTAATGTAATATTTTATACTCGTAATAATGAGACTTGTCTCTCTTTTTTGTTCTATAAAAGTGTCTCATATAGGTATAAAATGTCCTCGTCCTGTGTAATAAATATATATGTATGTAGCCAATCAGTTACGTCTTTCCTACATGATGATGATGATGAGAAAAGACAAAGACAGGGAAGATCCTATTTAAAAGAGAGAAGAGATCCTGAATGAAAAAAAAAGTTGTAAAAAATATAAAAAGTAGGATTGCTTGGTTAGCCTGTAAATTATGAGAAAATCGTAGTGGGAAGAAGAAGCTTGAGAAAAAAAAGAACAAGTGAGTCAGTTAGTTATAGCCAGTTAACCACTTTAACATTTTCTATCTATAAGCCATTATTACATCGCCATTCGCCATCGTATAGGTAATAGTTTATGTGAGGGAGGAATAGAGTAATACGGTCTTCTTGGTCTCTCTCTCTCTCTCTCTTCTCTTTGCTAATTATGATGAGACAGGATAATGGGATAAAAAGTTGTGTTTAGCGGAATTAAAGGGTTAAGTCAGCCAAATAGTACAACAGCGTTAGTAGAGGTACTTTAATGGGAAAGGGATTTTTTTATATTGAACTATTCTCTTTTTTAAAGCAGTTATTATTATTGTTAATTTTGAAAATCTTGACTAAAAAGCCAAAGGTCCGTCGCACCATATTTTATTTTGCTTTCTTTTTTCATATTCGAAAAGTGTAGATTGATCATCTTTTTGGCACGGTTAGATGAAGATGATTGGTACATGTGTGTGGTTTGTTTTATTATGGTAATCATTTTTATTATTGTGTGCGTGTGCCATGCAATCTCTTCTTGCCAGTTTAGGCAAGTCAAGTAGTCAAGTGCCACATTGTCTGACTGAGCTGAACTAAACCCTAAATCTCATCCCCTTTGCATCCCTATTTTTTTCAATCTCCTGCTGCTACTATTATATTGTGTTCAATGTATTCATTATTATCAAATTTAAAATTATCATCATCATCACCGCACCGGTCCCTCTCACCAGAAGACCTCATTAGAAAATTAGTATGAAGTATGATTAAAAAACTATTTCGAAATTTCTTTTAAAAAAAAAACTTTTGTAAAAAGTTTATATCGCAAGTCAGCATTTTGCTGCTAGTTGTCTCTTAATTCATCACCATTCCCTTTCCCGCGCATCTTCGCCTTTTTTTACCTTTTAGGCAAATCTTATCTTTATTGCTAATTAATAAGTGATGAGGCTGTAACGAAACTTGTGTACCAAACTGTCCTCATGTAATTTATGCGTATTTCAGCTATCTCACTGTAAAATCTGAGGGAGATCGAGAGAATGTGTACATGTAATCCATTCATTATTTTTTTGTGTTCAGCTTCTTACTAAACGTCCTCCTCCTGCGATTGCTAGGATGATCTGTTAATAAAACGTAATACCTAACTTTTCCTCTCTCTCCTTCTCTCTTATCGTTTTTTAACTGGTTATCTTTTGTCCGATACGCAGCCAGCAATAAAATGCCTTGTCATTTTTGATGAAGAAAGAAATAAAAAGGTAAAGAGGAGAATAGCACCGCATACATATTTACAAGAAACTATTATTTTATTACACAATTTTACAGCTAGCACAATCTAAAAACCAGTCCTGACAAGTCAGGCGATGAAGCTCGCTGCTGCCATGAAAATTTTTTTCTGAGGAAATGAATGATCCCATGACCAGAGTAATATGAAATTGAACCATGAGTAGAG
>JAHZMZ010005382.1:0-20396 GCA_027743805.1 Lepidocyrtoides sp. E14
AGTTAAAAAAACTCTACCCCTCCCTCACAAACTACTTTGCTTGCTCCAGTCTACTTATAAAAGTTTTTTACCCTTTTCTTCCCACTTTGAAATTTACAACAATTTTCAACACAAGTTTTCCTTTCCATCATTTTGTGGAATGGAAATTCCCCTTTAACATGATAACCACCACGATGAGATGATTTCTCATAATTTTCCTCAACTCCTTTACTGTTCTGCTTCATCATCAAAAAAACTTTAACATTTTGTCTAGGATTTATTTCACGGTTAAAAGAACGAGAAAGAAGTACTTTTATTTTGTGTGGACAACTGTGGTCCATTTCTACACTTTTTAAAGGATATCATCGTGACAAGATCACTTTTCCAGTGAGACACTGTCCAGTTTCAAAAAGTAAACATAACGACATTTTGCTTGCTTGCTGTCCCCCAAAACTTGTTCTTTTCTCCACGTCAACAGTTTTCATTTGAAATTTCACCAAATGCAAAACTTTTCTACTCGCTTGTCATCCTCATCACTTTGTTGGTAATAGTAATAATAATGATATACTTGAGTGGTTTTCCATTTTCGACTGTTTTTTCAAGCACCCAGTCATACATACTAGAGAAAAAGTAACTTTTCATTTATTTTAATAGTGTGTGCATACAGTGAAGAATATCCTGTAAACAAAATCACAAAAATAACCAGAAAAAAAGGAAACGAAACGCTGTTTCAATCTCTACTACTACCAGTCAGTATTTCAGCAGCAGAAAAAGTACCTACCTACCGTTACCAATCTCCTATCCAAATAGGTAAGTAACGTTTTTATCTGAAGACTTTTTTTTCGGTAACTTTTCTCTCCCGAGAAAAAGTTTATGTTCGGCTTGTATGCAAGGTTTGGAGCAAATGCATGTCTACAATCATGTTATAACCATATCAATATCCTAGCTCTTTCTCTATCCACAAACATTATTCAATCATCTCATATTTATTTACTTTTCCTTTTAAGGTAGTTAGGTATGTTCATATTTTCAGTGATATTAGTAGTATTACTAGGTATATAAAAAACAATAATAATCATATCATCATCGTATTTACTTATTATTATTATTATGATGTATCTATAAGTCGACTTTATCCGCTCGTCACCAGCAGCACCACTACTGCTGCTGTTGCCTCTGAGATTTTTTCTTGCTTTCCTGTTTAACTTTCCAACAGCATCCACTCATCTTCAACAGAGTAATGCCCAGTTATACAGTTAAGTTCACGCAACAAACAACTATCATAATTTCTCAACTCAACTAGTATCAGCCTTTTCTACTTTCTTTTCTGAGAGTTGTTCCATGATTCCTCCCTACTTTCCCACTTTCTTTCCCATAATTTATGAGTCCCAGTGGAACCACCGAGCAAAAGGAGAATTTTCTCGGAATCGACATGGTAAATGGATCCACTGGGACGGTCACAAAAAAAGAAGTTTTTCAAAGAAGAAGATAAGCAGAAAGAATTGCTGAACAACAACGAATATTATGTCTAATCCGGTAGGTAGCATCCACTCAACTCTAATTTTAAGTATTTTCATATGAATACTTCTTCTCTGTTCAGATAGACACAACAAAACCAATCTTTGCGAGAATTAACATAAGATTACAGCTACAAGTCAATTCAACATTTCTAAAAATTTCAATTCATGCAATCTCGATTTCTTAAAAGAACTATATTTATTTTTTAACAACGCAATTGCTCAAAGGCATATAAAATGAGTACAATTTTGTTTTTGTCTAGGAATATGCAGAATTCTCATTTTATTCTATACATTAATAAGCTTTGGTTTTTTGGGAAACGATGCATTTAAACACGTATATGAACATTTTTCCCCTAAGAAATTTTTGCGGCATTGTCGAGAATAAACAAGTGGATGATATATATAAATATACGCAAACAATGTAAAAAAAATTGTTATGGTATTCAAAGTGAAGTGATCATAAAATCACAACGATGTACCCAAAATGATATCATCATGTTCAGCAGAAGCATAGATAAACAGTAAACCATGTTTTCATATTTTTAAACAAAATGTATATTCGCCTTTTGTTGCTGGCTGTATATTATTATACAAGCTTGGTTTAGAAGAATATGATGATGATGATCAAGATGAGATGAGCATAAAAGAAAGGAAGGACGATCCTCAGTAATAAATTTTATTCATTCATTCATTCAATTCATCATCCTTTTCTACTATGGTACTGACTTTGTTATACGGATTTTGTATGGAGGAAGGGGAGCGGATGCATTACGAGGCGGTTTGAGGATCATTGGCATTATGCAATGTAGCCGAAGGAGCAGTCAAGAATTTTGATGAGTTCCTCATGTTTACACATGTAATAAATTATTCAGAAAGATAGAAAGTACTGGTACAACTGATGACAGAGGAACGGTATTACTGTTACGATTACAACCGTCTTGTTTCCCTCCTCGCTCTCTTTCTCTCTCTCTCTCTTTACTTTACTTTCTCTTCAAAATTCCGTGATGACGGTGGTGGTTGGTGATGATGGTGATCATCTTGTTTATGTTGCTGCTGCATGCCTATTCTGTCTTTTATACTTTATCTTCTTCCACCATCATAAATAAATTGTATGTACATAATCACTAAAAGATTGCTATTAGCTATCTTACATGTTCAGAGTCAGCTTATAAAATGCATGTACGTGCGTACGTACATACGTAAGTAGGTATTTACAACGGTATTAATGCAATTTGGTCCTTGTTGCAATTGTCATTGTAAAAACAAATATTTTTTTTTGTCTTTTAAAGAGCAAGTGAAATAGAAAGACTGAGCTTTTTGTTATCATTCAGAATCATCAAACATTAAGAATTTGGGCCTTGAAATTTTTACACTGTTGGCACCCTTGATTTTAGAACTATCTACAAGTACTAGATCTGAAGTTCCCTTTTACTTTATGAGAATTGACACGGGATAAGGAAACATTTTGGCTCTGATTTCAATGAAAATCGGCAGTATAACAGACTTTAATGCGTAGATTACGAATCTCCAATCTTTGAAATTGTGTATATTGAATATTTTTTTCTGACTGGTAAGTTGTTTGGTTTCATAACCTCTGGTTAGTGCCACGATTACTTAAAGTATCTACTAGTACATTTACATGATTTTTTTTCAGAAAATCACAAAAAAAATTGATTCGCGTACATAAAAAATATTCATTTTATTTCATTTTATTTTTGCCATGATTTTACAAAACAGTTGATCTGTTCATTTAATATGAGCGTACAAAGACGAAAAGGGAAAAAAATTGTGGTACGTAATAATGCTATGAATTTAACATTTGATTATTATTCCAAAAAAGCTGAACAAAGTATAAATGAATATATATTCAACCAAAGTTAAATATTATTCCTTTCATGTGGCTTCTTTTTTGGCTGGCGACAACTGACGCATTTTGAATGCCAACTAGCTTGCTTACAACGTGATAAGTATATCTATTTTCTAGTGATGATGATGATGTCGTGTAGTTGGTTCTCGTCCAAATTCCAGTAGTAGACACACTTAATATTGTATGATCATACTGCTGATGATGGAATAAGATACTAAATGAAATTTCTTGGTGGGGTTATTTATTTATCTTGTGGCCTGATATTTTCTACAGAGCTTTCTATTCAGTCCTAATTCCAACAGTGCCCCAAAAAAAATTTCACTTAGCACATCTAATATTCTTTCTGCATACTTTCACATATTATATTTCAAAAACACAAGAGAATTTTAAACTAAGATATTTTAAGATAATCAGCAAAAATATAGTAAAGCATAATACACTTTCTCCCCTTTTTCGTCTCTACAAAAATGTCGTGTTCAAGTTTAGTAATTCAGTCAGGAAAACGTGAAATGTGTACTATTACTGCTTACAGGCATATTAACAAAAGAAGAAATACAAATAATGTACGCATTTTGCAAGATCATCTATCTTGTCATGACATCTCAGCAGTTGTAAAAAAAAAACTTTTTTTCCCCTTTTTTCGCCAAAATATGTTTTTCCCTGTGTTCTCTCTAGCTGGCAAATTACCATGTCAAATGATATCTTCCAGGAATGTATGTGACGCCAGCATTTACTATTCACATCATCCTCTTTCACTGCCCGTTTCTACTTTTCTACACTGAAGCGGTAAAACAAAGCAACTACTACTACGAGTGTTCCCTTCCTTTTTTTTCTCTCTCTCACTTTACTTTTCCCTTTTTTGCTTTTTATTAAAGAACAAAAAGCCTTTTTAACACATTTAGTATTCATTAAGGTCGTGTAATGGAAGTAATTAGAGGTACATCAACTTCCCTTTCTCCACTTTCACGACTACCGTCGTTCGTCGCATGCATTCTTATTAGTTTACTTTGCATATAAGCATTTAAGCAACATGCTTTCAAGGTTCAAGAATAATTTTTTTGGAGAAGCATTTGGAGCGTGTAGGCAGTAACGCTATTTTTATACATTATTTCGTAAATCTTTTGTAATACTTAATAATTTTAAGTGACATTTAAAATTTTTTTTATGTGGTAGTATTTATAATAACTGTAACTGATACCGACTTCTTCTGATGTTAGCAGGCATTGAGCGCAAATAGGTACATATCTGTTTTTTCGACTTGATGATATTGCATACAATGAACATTATATGTAGAGACTATATACTATAGACAGATATTATTACATACATTTGTTATGTAATGCGAGAGGCGTGGAAGACGATTTAGAAAGAAAAGTACTGAGAATAGCAAGATGATGTTGCTGATGATGATGATTATGTGACTAGAAGAAGCAATCACAGGCTCCACATTTAATCAACGAGCTATTTGCTTTTGTTCCATTTTCCGGCTTCTCTTTATCCTTTCTACTTACGTATGTACATATCTTTATACTTTCGTACACTACTCCGACAAAACACACACACAAAAAAAAAACTCCCTCCGACCTCCATAATATTACTTATATTTTTATACTCCATTATGGAGTGTCCATATAATCCACCACTTACTACTACTGCTGTTGTTAAAGTAAATGGTAGTCTTTTCATGCTTCTTCTTCTTCTTCTCCTAAGAAGGGAAAATTATCTTCAGACTACACGACATTCTCTGCACACAGTTTACTCTTGAGCTCAGCCAACGAGAGACATGATGCAAGCAGAAAACTACCAAGAAAAGGAGAATTGTCAGCAAAAAAACAAAGAGAAAGAAGAGACAGAGAAAAAAAAATATATATATGCTACAGCCAAATAAGTAGCCGTTTTCTTCTTCTGCTAGTAGTATTATAGCTGTACAAGCTACGATCATCATCATCATCATCGTCGTTGTCATAGTCATCATATTATAGTCCCAACATAATGATGGGGAAAACTAGCTTGATGATGATCATCCACATGATGATATAAATTTCCGAAAAGAAGAAAGTTGTAGTAGTACTAGTAGTTAGTAAAATAGATAGATATATTCGTCCTGTCACAAAAAAAGGAAGACACATTAAATGTACTTTGAGTGTGCTAAAATTACTGCTACTAGTAGTTCTGATCGGGTAGCAGTGAAAAGGAAAGCTTTACAAGTGGTAGTTGCGTTGAGTGCTACCGTATTAAAATTTGATCGAATCAACTATTACTTTTGAACGTACTGTAAATACGCTCACAAAATAAATCTATGAACACTCATAATTTTTCTAAAATTGTATTGAAGGAATGTATGTTGGTTACTCACTGAACTTAACTTGACTCACACCTCAAAAGTTTACCTTAGCTATAAGCTTTTTTTCCTTCAATATGTACGTATGTACATACAAAATCTTTTTCTTGGGCTTCTATTATTTCTTTTTATAGCTGCAATTTCTCAGACGCATAACATGTGAATGTGAAGAGGAGAAAAAATATATGTATATGTGGTAGTTACGAAACTTTAAGAGAGAAGAACCGTCCAAATGATATATTTGTGATGAGAAAGGGATATTTATTTTAGTGCGGTTGGTTGCTTTCTCTCTACTACTCCTACTACATCCACTTGCACAGCATAATACAATGCACAATATATACAATGATGATTGCCATTTGCCGAGTCAAGAGTGAAACAAGGAGAAGAGAAAAAAAGAGAAAAAGAAGAAAATGTCCTGAGCAGTATGTAGTAATAATAATAATAAGAAGAAAACAGAGGAAATTTAGAAGGAAATAGGAAGAAAAGCGAGTGCAGAGCTTGGAAAAGTTTTTTTTCTAATGTGTACTGCCTATACCTGCCTTAATAGAACTGCGACAAGGACAACGACTAGACGACTATTATCGGATAACTGGATGATGCTCTCTTTCTGATGATAATAGTCACTTACGGATATATTATTAAGTAACTCACTCAGCTAAATGGTCCCTATATCCGTGTAATTGGCTTGGCATACACTACTACTACTAAACTACCACTTCTGCGCTACTGCCACTACTACTACTTACTTTACTACTTCTAATAATACTATGCTTCAGCCACCATCGCCATCAAGAAAGTAATAAGCTAATAAGCCATGTTGCTTCTCTCCAACAAAAGCATTTTTTCCCTTTTTTTTAGCTTTACAGTAAATCCAAACAAACATAGTATGCCTAAGTCTTTAATGTATCTAGACATGTAGCCCTAGCTTAAAATATCACCATATGGCAGTGACACAAGTTTTGTCTGTTTGTCCTTTCAAAAAAATAAAAATACGGACACATTTCTTTTTAAAATTTATATTCCAAACTGTAAGGACAACAGTGTAAACTCATACCCTCGTACAAATATTTTACTGAAGTATGTAGTTAATTATACATTTACTTATTTAGGAATGAATTAATTGGCTGAAAAACAGTTCCGATAGTAGATACATCCATATGCCTTATTCTGCTACTTGAATGATGACTTTTATTACTTTGATTCCATTTTATGTACCTCTGTTTCTACTCCTATTAGTACTGCACTACTACTGATGTCACATTTTCCCGTTTTGTTTCTTCTTCTTTTCTTCCCTATCATTATTATTCCCTCTTGAAGCAGTACTAGAATCATTGCAGATGTGATGGTGGTGGCACTGGCACTCCTGCCACTATAGCTTTCTTCTGTTGTGTAGTTTATCTAGGATTTCTGCTCGTACAGTATGTATGTCCTGCTTTCTATTTTCCGTACTCCTGTTGTACTACCATAATAGCATTGCCCACCACCACCACCACTACTACCACTATGGTGCGTGATGTACGTTCACAGTGAAAAAGGCTCTTTTCTTTCCCCCTGATTCCTCATCAGTGAATCTAATTAAGTTCCGACAGATATGTTTCCAGACCATTCTTGACTCATAAGATTTGTCTTCTTGAGTCCTTCCTTTTGTTGTACTGATCCGTGTTTAATTTTGATTAGTTCTCCTTCTCACTCGCTGTAGTCGTCGTCATCATCATGTCAGCATTTATCCCTCTCACTCTCTTCCCTATTATCCTTTCTTATCGCATATAAAATGTTATCTACTTTCTTTTCCACTACTGCTTCACAGGTGTATGTTGATCAACTCTCTTTTCTCGTAGAGATTTTCCACCTTATTTAAATTAGGTACATAATCTACTACATGTGCTGGTATTTCTTCCATTAAATGCAAAGTGACACCAACGCCATCGTTTTAATCTGCTATATTTTGTATGTTTTCATATAATGCTGCATAAACAAAGGATAAAACAGCACCATTGTTACAACCACAAATACTCACGAGTTCCCTTTGGACATGGAAGTAGCATTTCGTGCAAAATTTGGGGCATCACGAGAAACAAGTGGATATACATACGTACATACATGGGTAATAGTCGTACGTGGACTAAAATTTTTTTTAGCTAATTACTTTAGTCTTTCATGTGGAAAATGTTGATCTCTACTTTTTCACATCATCACCCTAATCATCGTCGCTTCAACTTTAAAACAAGAGCCAATTTCCCAAGTTGAAAAACTTTATTCTCTTCCGTTCCCTTTCCGTCTGTTCCCATGCTTCTACTGACTTTTCTATGAAGCATTACCAAGACTAATTGGATTTGAAGCAATCAAAAAGTTGTGAATCGATCGTTTCCTCCCCAATTTTTTATCTATTTAAATGATCACCAACACAGTCATTTGTGTGAATAAAATGGAATCCTCTTTTTTTTCTTTGTCACTCGTTAAAAAAGTTTAATCAACTAAAGTTATCTTTTTTTTTCAAGACAATTTCTTTCAGACGAAACGGGCATAAAGCATAATAAAACTATGGAAACGTTTCCTCACTTTGTGCTCCAAATGATGATTACGATGATGACCTAACTTGCCATTTAAAAAAAAAACTTTTTCAACCACCACCATCACAACCTTAATCATCCTTCTGTTAATCTTAATGATTCGAAAAAAGGTTCTGCATTTTTTGGAAAAAAATATATGTAATTTAGTAATTTCATATGCTCTACTACTGCATTATCATTATTACTGCTATTTTATGTGCGTATATGTACAATACATATTGTCTCGCTCTAGATATATTTTTATAAGTGCAACTAGATGGAAATTATGTTTTTCAGGGAGAGAGAGAGAAAGAGAAAAAAGAGCAATTTGGCCAACACTTTGTCAAAATGATTGGTTCTTGGAGAGCTCTCTGAGAGTTGTCGTTGAAAACGTGGCAACTCCAGCCATTATCATCCAACTTACACACAATTCATTATGTTATTCTCATGCTAATTTAATCAAGAATGAAAGTCTCTCGACAACAATTTCCTCCGTATTTTCAGCCACTCACAACCACCACCACCACCGATAAAAGCTACATCTTCCACGCATTTCATTCATCCCACTGCACTGTATTACCCAGAAGATTGAGGAAAAAAGCCTGAAGACTCTTTTTCCACGAACTACTACTTACTCCCAATCTCTCTTGCTCATTCTCCTCTCTCCACCCAGGCATTTTGTTAGAGCTTATTGTCAGCCTCTCTATGCTTTCTACTACGACATACTGCTTATTCCTTATATAATTATTTTTATTATTATTGTATATGCTTATCCGTGAAAATGTAAAGTTGAGTGGAGTCATTCTCCAGACTAATCATGGTGCTGTGATGATGATCATCTCGTCGTCAGGACGATATTTAAACACCAACCGCGTATAAATAACATTACCATTATCATTTATTATTAGTTTGACTCTCTCTCTCACACACACACATATAACCACACAGCCAGAGAAAGGATGATAGCTGCCAACTGACTTGGGTACCTTTACTTTCGCCTACAGTTCCATCGTCCATGTTCATGAGCATAAAAAATATATGGGATGACAAATTAAAGCCAAAGAGTTTGTACGTTCCATGTACCCACTGTGTACCTTTAGCGGATACATGTATTACCAAACAGCAGCAAACTCATTTTGTGTTTTTTTTCTATCGTTTTCCTCCCTGGCCTAAAGTCAATAAGAAGGTGAAGAAAAGAGTAGCTACCCAAATGCCCAATTTTCTTGCAATACAACTAATTACGTGACAGTATTTATGCTATATCTTTAGGGTGTTGTGGGAGGACATAATGAAAAAATATATATCCAGGGCTTCACAGACATCTATAAATTTGCGCTTTTGTGATGAACCAACTAATTCAATAAGTATAAAGCGGTTGTGTGTTGTCAACGTTTTGGGAAAATATACATTGAACACCAAGGGTGATAACTGTACTAGTGACAGGAGTGGTGAAAGCTAAAGATTTTTTTACTGTTTACCTAGTTCACTTTTTTCATTCATTTCTCTTCTACTGACTACTGGTGATGATGATGATAATAACGTGACAAAATGCATACCATGTATGAATGTTCTTGTGCAGCAGTAGTCAGTTCACTGATCTTGCTGCCACCATATAAATCGTCAATTGTACCGTGTCAATGTATGTACAATATGTGTGTGTACGTGTTTGAGAATTATCCCTTTTTGCCAAAAGCAAATAGAAACATGGTAGAATGAACATTAAAAAAAAGTTGTCGCTTTTTCCTCCCTATTCGACCACAGTGATTGTTAAAAGGTAGATATAAAATGTCAGTGAGGAAGAATTACGTTTGAACACGGGACAGATCAAGGGCGATTGAAAAAAACCTGGTAATAGCTAAATTACCAGTAGTAAGTTCAAACTAACCTAAACATTACACCATTTCAAATTTTATTTGTTTGTTGACATTCGATGGAATGAAGTGTAAAAATATTCGTACAAAAGTAATTACAATTTACACGGAAAAACCAAAGTAGCGTTACAAATGTGCTGCTGCGCTAATAATTTTAATGATTCAAAAAGCTACGTTTTCACAGATGGTCAGTCATTAGCACTACAATTAACTTGACAGTGTGGTTCATGTTGTAAATGTGTAGACAGCCAGCCACCACTAGTTAGTTATCACACAAGACTAACCTGATACAATTATGTTTACTCTATTAGCTTGTGTTCGCTTTCTAATTAATATTTTTCGTGCGTTACATTTATCCTTCGGATTTTCAGTTGAACAAAAAAGCGGAGTGATTAAACAATAAACAAAGTCTTTCTCGCACAAAAACATCCACACACGAGGATAAAATCATAGTAATCATCATATTTATTTATTTACATGAAAGCAGAAGAGAGAGAGAGAGAGAGAGAAAATGGAAATTGGATGCTGATGATAATCTTTGTGATGATGATCATCTCATCACATCACATCTCCCAACAAGATGAAAAGAAGATAAAACGCATTTTTTTTCTCTCTGTGTGTGTGTATGAATGAATAGAGCCTCAATTTATTTGGTTGAAGCTGTCGACTGCCGGAAAGGAGGAAAAAAGGGGAGGAAAAGGCAGGCGAGGCAAGTAACTGGATTTATAAAAATAAAGTGAGTTGATGAATAGATGGGAAACCGACTGTGTAATTGCCTAATGACATGCACCACAGGGGACCAACCAACCAGCCATATAATAGGAAGCTCAAGAGAGAGAGAGAGAAGGGATGGGAATAATCATAATAAAAAGAACCGATCGACACTACGATGACAGGATAGAGAGAGACAAAAACAGAAGTATACTCGCGGAAACCAAAAAGAGTGCGAGAGAGGAAGAAAAAACAAGAAAGAGCAAAGAGTCACTGACTAACTGACTGAGTGAATGAAAATTAATTTAACGAATGTGGGTAGGACGGTAGAAGAAACTGCTCGTATCAATATTACATTTTTTTAAACTAAAAAACCAGGAAATTTTAGAACACTTTTATTCTGCTATTTTAACTATGCAATGAACAATTATGCAGTTTTAAGCCAGTAAACTTAATTGGGAAGATGTTCCTAGTAAAAAAAAATACAGATGCATAAATCCAATAATAAATATTATCGACAATATTTTCACAAATAAATTATGAACCATATTTTCTGCTGATTTTTTTGCTACTTTTTTGTACTGATACATTTTTACTATCAAAATAACTAGCTAATGTTCGGCAAGGATGTTAGTAATTTCATTTGTAATAATGAAATTGGTATCAGGGTTAAGTGTCATGTTGTTCATGAAGCATGTCACGAGAAACAAATTGCTGACCGTAAATTAAAGTCATATTCAAACGAAACGCATTATTTTTTTTCTACTAGAATGACTATAATACACTTAAAGTACATTATTGCATCCCATCAACAATACCATTTGCATTTGATTGTGTTAAATAATACCGCTTTACTCCTGCTGATACATAGTTTGATGATGAAAGTGGTGACTACTGTGACTTCAATTGAATTATGGACAATAAAAAGAGATTTTTTTTTCTCCAAAAAAAAACCATAAAACGGCATGGGTCCTCTTCACTCTCAAAAAAAGGTCAGTGTCGTGTGAAGTGGAGAAGAGCAAAAAAACAAATACAATGACACCGGTAAATAAATAAATATTAATAATAATTATAATAATAGCAACATTTACTTATTTGGCACTCACTGTAACATCAACAGCACAGCAAAAAATACTGTTTACATGTACAAATATTATAATAATCGGAGTAATGATAATATATTTTTTTTCGAGCACCTGGCCATTTTCGATTAATATTAAATGCATGCTTTATTGTCAATAATGTCATATCAACTACAGCTATTGTCATTGTAAAATATAAATTATGATGCTCTCATTAAATACATGATAAAAGAAAAGAGAAATGTTCACATTGAAAGCAAAAATGCACTTTTACAGATTTCGAGCAAGTAATTTAAATAAAAGACTGGGTTTAGCTACATGTTTACTGCATATTGCAACAGTATAAGATGTCTTTCAAACAATAAAATTCAGTGACGCAAACAAACTCAATTATACCAAATCTCAAGCAATAAAATATTTAGGGATTGTCATCCATCATCTCACAAACATGATGAAGATGGGACAAACTGAGACAACTTTCAGCTTTCGACTATCAGCTTCTAGTGTTTTTGCTATTAATATTTTCTGGAATAAAGCATGTTGCAAGCAAAGCAGAAGAAAATCATGACACCGTTACTATCGACTTAGTTGGCATTTTTTTTACTAATTAATAGTAATTGAATGAAACTACAATCCACTTGCAAAAAGCTTGCGTATGTCATATGCAACTTTGACTACCTGTATACCTATCAGATTCAACAAGATTTTGGATAATTGATCACTAACCAAATTACAATTTTCGTACTGATGAAATTAGAGACTAATTTTAGTACGGACAGGTTCTATGTTAAGACCAGTGATGATTCTTGATCATCGCGTGTAGAAAATCAAACGCGAATCTAATGATAATGACGACCATGCCTTGATCTACGACTAGGCTCATTTACTCTTTCATTCACACATACATACATAATACATACCCTCCAAAATATTAGCAAAGAGTAGCAATAAATCAACAGAATTATTGCCTTTTGGAGAAGAGCAAATAAAATAAAATATATTAGATGAGATAATGACCCTATTAGGAGGATTGAGTGGCTATTTCCTTTTTTTCCTTTCTATCTTCCTCTCTTTCTCTCTCTCTCCTCCAGTGGATTTATAGCTTGCTGATTATACACTTCAAGGAGATTTAACAAGCTTTATCCATACATTTCCAGTGATTTAATGTGCCATTTGATTTTGTACCAAAGAGCAATTTGCTGCTGCTGCTGCTGCCTTCGTCAGAACATTTTCCACACAGCAAGCAACCAGAGGATTTTCACGATCACATAAAAAATCCATTCCGAAATTGGCGTGTTTTGTAGGAAACTAGGAATGGATAGATAGAGAAAAGGAGAGAGATAGATAGATAGAAGGAAGATGTGTGCTAGTACAAACCACGCGCACATTTCAATGTGCTTGTGACGATGTGATTGATGAGAAATTAGGTCTACCAACTTAACTGTCATCATTTCTTTCGTGCAAAAGCATATATCATATGAATACCTACATAAGTGAACAGAAAACACATACCTAATTATGTAGAGTGATATTTTTTTCATCAAAATTTCCTTCTTTTTTTAACCTACAAATTATTATAGTAGTTCATTAGATTTCTTTGCTCTTTTTTTTATTAAAAACCGTTTTGCTGTTGAACAAAGTAAATGATAAAAATCTCTTCTTTCATTCCCGTGCAAATAACCAATTACAGTTTCATGATGAAAAAATGATAATGATTCAATTTTTTATATTAGCAAGCTTCAAAATTCCCCTTTTATTACTCGTTGCACACTTTTCTCTCCTATTACCATATAAAAATTGACACTTTGCCCACGCTTTTCTCAAGATTAAATTTTTCTCTTACGACAACATACAGGCCATCTTCCATTTCTACTACTGATATTACATATCCAATGTAATTTTACTTCATACAAAAACTTATTACATCAGAAGAGCTCCTCATTTTTATTCTAATATGCATGTTGAATAGTAGCGTCGGTAGTGTTAAGAGGGAAAAAGGAAGCAATGCTGTCTCAAGTAAACTTTTAAGAAAAGAGACAAAAGCAAAGTGTTAGTGGTAACTCTACAGCTCTACTACTCTTATTATTAATATTATTACACAGCTAGTAGTAAAGTATAACGAATAGCTGTCTTCTTGTTTTCAGAGAGAAAAAATCACAAGTACATACACTTTACTTCCAACAACACAAAAAGCAACAAAGTACAAAAATTTCTTGTTCTACAACAAAAAATACATGCTTCTAACCAAAGAGGACGAGTGAGAGAGAAAAAGAAAAGTAGGAAAAATCTGATAACAATATAATTTACGAGCATTCTCCCTCCACTTTTCAGCTACTCATCATCATCACAATCACAACCATGTATTCAAAAAAGCTCCTGAGAAGGAAAGAGAGAGAGAGAGAGAGAAAGAAAGAAAGCAAAAGAAGTTACATATTATGATAAATATTATGAAAAGGGAGGAAAAAAAGTTCGACAAGGAATGGAAAGGGAACAAGTAAAGAAACTTTTTTTTCTGTTTATTTTCAAGTCATGTGGAAAAAAGTTATTATTCCATTGAGCCTGTATCATTTTATAAAAGAAAGGAAAAACAAGACACAGAGAGAGAGAGAGACAATAAGTTATTGTGTGTGGTTGGTGTAATGGCACTAGTACAAATAGCATAATATTTTAGACAGAATAGTAGTACAACCAATGTACAAACTTTAACAACATTAACCACCATTTCCTTTTCCATCGCTGGAAAACAATCCATGTATTATCGTGATTTTTTTATCCAAAAACTGCAGTTTTTCATGGACAATATCATGTCGTAAGTACCGAAATTAACCAGTCTATTTATGAAATTTAAAAATGAAACAAATTTAAACCAAAACTATTTCAATGCTGCATTAACAATTACTTCTGTTTTTAAACATAAAACACAGTTTATTAACTCGTGTAGTGAAAATGATGGAGACAATTAAACAATAAAAATATACATACAAACACTTCAGTGCATCTTAATCCAAAATTTGGTGCAGACCCGTTAAAATAAATATAACAAACTTTATTATTATTATTATTCCGTCCTTCCTGACTATATACTTAATAACTCTTAAATAAATAAACTACTGCGTCATGAAAAATAGGAAGGAAAAGTGAAGAGCAAAGTTTTTGGTTTGTGGCGGTGGCAGACTACATTTAATACAATGTAAGTGGCTGTTAGAATGTGACACAAAGCTTATAAGGCCATGTAGCGTACAAACTTTTAATACAAAAAATGTGCTTCTCCATCTTCAAACCTACTACTCTATGCTACGGTTTACGTTATTCTGGTAATGGTACATATAACTGACAATTATTGTATTGTATCACTTCTCTCCTTCCTTTTCCAAATATTTAAGTACTCCAGAGACGACATAGACTTTGTTTTACTCTGCCTGTCTGCCACTGTTGCTGCTTTGCTCTAATCTTATCAAGGTTACTTTTATGCTTTAATATTATCATGGGGAGAAAGAAGCTACACTATTACAAATATTTTTTTCTGGGGTGATCATCTGCAAATTTATTGCCACTTCCCATTCTTCCATCGATAAAAACGCTCAAGGGGCATCCATTACCATATCAACATCACTTATTATTAGCGCTCGAGAAAAGAAAAAAAAGAGGAGAAGGAGGAGGAGGAGGCAGAAAGAAGAAGATTAGGAAGCAAACGACCATGATGCGATCCGGATATAAGTTGCGCACACACTCAACAAACAAACATATTATTAGACGAGAGAAAGAGAGAGAAATAATAGGATGATAGGATAAGTAGCTGTAGCGGTGGAAGAAACGGGAAAAGAGGAAGGAAACAAATATATATAGTAGTTACATTAGCCAAAAAAGAAGTAAAAGGAGGAGAAGAAAATCACGAAAATGGGGAAAAAGCAGTTAGGAAAGTATTACGCTATTAGCAAGCTTTCATCTGATTTACCATGGTAACACATATGTACATAAAGGAAACTTTTTTTTTCTATAGAAATATTCGGATGAAAAAAGTATATGTCTACAAATAATGTTTTGTGCTGAAGAATACAAATATTAAGTAATTCCAATGAGAAGCACTACCGTGTTCATATACTATCATTCGTGTAATGAAGACAGTGTATTAATGCTAATAAAACGTAATGTGCGTAAGATATTTTCTTAAGTTCTTCTTCCCGTTTATCCATCCTTTCTATTTTCCCTTATTATTATTCATCTATTAATATAATAATACGTAATTTTAGTAGCAAACAATGTCATTGTTTTTTTCTTGCCGAATCAATGTTAAGTAGTCATGAAACTGTTTCAAGAATGGGGGTGTACCAGTAGTAGTAGTAAGTAATAAAAGGAGCACAGGCTTTATTGTTATCGGTAATGGGAATTATTGTCCATTAAGAGAAGAAAATGCGTAATGCAGCAACATTGAACCCTTTCATTTTTAACTAGTAGTTAACTTTCATCATCGACCTAATTTTCTTGGATTTTATCTATTTTCTTTCAATCCAACAAGCCATTATCGGGCCACTTTCAATTTTCTATGTGAATGAATATAAAGTATCCACTGACACTGTCCATCACCCCTAGAGGCCGAATCACGTTTTTTATAGGAACATATACCTATCCAGAATTAGGGATGCACGATTGGGGCTAATTTTCACTATATTTCCTTTTTTTTCCTTTGTAGCATTCATCTTTTTAAAATTTCTCATCTCTAATTCTCTCAGAAACCAATATAAAGGCACTAAAAGCTTGTGCTCCCGTCTGTTTTTTTCACTTTTTAAATTCATTGATCCAGCGTAGATAACCATTTTCAGATAACGACACGTACCTACTGGTCATTTCACCTATTCGTGTAATAAAATCAAAATAAATTTCCCAGACCTTTCCCATATTTTTTTTTAGCTTATTTGTAATTTTCATATTTTTGCAATCAAAGCAATCATAACACTTTGTTCAATTTCTAACTTCATATTACTACAATCATCATCATACATCTGTTTGTCTCATCCAGCCGACTTAATAGCTACATTTTTATTTTATTTTAGGTATTTATTTACATACGAGACCATTTACTTCCATTATAAATAAAAATCCTTATATAACGCAATTTATTTACATTTTCCTTCACCATCTCACCAAAACAAGTGTCCAATTTATTCCGACATTCAACCCTGCAATTTTATTTCGTCAACATACATATACAGAGGGATAAACACGAATGAATATTTTTTCCGTACCAGTTCCATTCAAATATTATATTGGTCGTTGTGCATAATAATTGTAGTACATACTGCATCAGCAATAAAAGTAACCTTTCCCTTTTTTCTCGCTACTAACTATTGTTGCTGCCTCAGATGATGATGATGATGATGATCCTGGTGTAAATAGTGTTACCTAATAAATTGGCTTAATGGATGCACCATATGAAATAAACAGAAGGGGTGTGTATAAATCATTTTCCCTTTTCCCCAATCTCGATCACCATCTCCTCCTCATCAACTCAACAACAACAAAAACAAGCAGGAGAAAAAACTGAAAGCGTGTTCTTCTAGCACAGAAAAATATAAAATGTTCTTTTATTTTCACTTCACCATCACCTACAAATGATGTTGGATTGAAGAATTAGAGTAGTGTGTGTAGTCAGTGGCACTTTGCCAAAAGAGGAAACGGCAAACAGGCAACATGATGATGACCCGATTATCACATTTAACGCTTGATACAGTTGCATACATTCAATCACCAATTTTGTGAGCATTACTTACCAGAAAATTCAGGGACCCCTAGAGTGGTTATAGTTATGCTTGCTGCCATAGTGTTTGACGATGAAATACAAAAGCTAGATATTATGATTTGCATCGTCATAATAAAAAAAAATATTTCTGGTGCATTCATTCACTTGCACTGTTATTTTGCTGCTGTTACTGCATTTTTAAAGAGTAAGTGAGCAGAGAAAAAGGGACCCTTAAGCTCTTTTACCCTGTCTTTTATGAATCTATTATATTAGCAATGCATCTGTCCCTGTATGCATAATAGCTTATGATGATGATAGTAATGCATGCAGGCAAAGTTGGTCAAGACAAATAGAGAACAGCCAAGCCAAAGCCACAAATAGAAACATGCTCAAAATATTATCATTATCATCATCGTGATCGTGTTTGGTGTTGTTGGCAAGTTTAATTCATTTAACGACAACAACAGACGGGATGATGAAAAGGATGGCGAAAGAAAAAACGAATAGGACAAAAAATAAGGGAGTCATTTATTCACTTAAAGCTAACTGATTACTACTACTACTACTACGATGGTCTCGCTCGCTTTCGTTTTATCCTTCTGCCATGCCTCAACACTTAACTGTGCATATCATCATATTTGTTGCAGAAATGCTGGTTAAACACAAATCCCTTTTACAAAGCACATTATTAATACACAAAACAGTAATTCAGACTAACAGAAGGTTATACTAAAAGTGAGTTTTTTTTACAAAAAAAATATAAATGATGCTACCCTAAAATATTATAATCAAGAGTAAATGATGATGACTTTCAAATCAGATAACAAAACAGGGAGTAAACTAATATATAAAAAAATCGTTAAAAATATTTGCATTTGAAGATAACATCATACATTTTAACTTGAAGTTAAATTTCCTGTTCTCAGATTTCAAACGTGTCGACATTCCCTTCGATTAAGCGTTAAGAAATGTTTTCACTACTAGAAAAGTGGGGATGTCAAAGTAATTTAGAAAATCAACAGATGAAATGAAGGATGTGAGGAAAGGAAGGAATTTTAGTTGTGTTTGTTGTATGTCTATTATCCAATTAGGTATTCATCATGCTGATGATGATGACGATGATGATCATCATCATCGGTGCAGTACTACTACTACTACTACTACTGCCGTTTTGCTTGTCATTCAATTTACTAATATTATTTGCTTTTCTTACTGGTTGATTATTTTCTTGTGCTACGCGGCCACTATTTACAATAACTACCATTGCATACTGCATGCATACTACTACTACTACTTGACGAGGGAGTAAGTGGCCAGTAAGTAGTGATCATAAAACATCATCACGCTCACTGCATTGGAATATGAGTTTTTAAAGTTGGAATTACTAATGATGATGATGATAATAATGATGATGACGCATCTAGTGAATGTTGGTTGACATATTTTAGAATCAGTTTTTGATGCATTAATGCACTTTGCTTAAAATGCATTATCTTACAATTGTCAACAGTGAAAAAAAATAGAAAAAAGTATTTACAATAATAATAATAATGACAGGTTCGTGCTCAAGTGAGTTTAGCTTTTTTTGTTTACCTAATTTATTAATGTGATGTGCTGCTGCTTATCTTCAAATTTTTTTTAGACACTTGAACAGCACACAAGTCAGACTAAGCAATTGTGATAAAAATGTTTGAAGATTTCAGATGCATATCAGCATCCTTGAATGATAAGACAACTTTAAAAATAAGCAAATGCTAGTTATTGATTAAGTATTCAAATTTCACCGCAACCATTAAAAACTAAATTTATTTCTCCATTCTAATTCTCCCATTAAAAATTAAATGATTTTAAAACTGTACTGTAACCATCGACATTGGCATCATTAGCAAAATGATTGCGTGGAGGCAACGCTAATAATAATGGTTTCCTGTACGTGCGTGCTTCTAATAATAATGACAAACGATATTATTTTTGTTTACCCAAACGACCCTGCTTTTTTTCCTCTTTCTTTTTTTTTGCATCCCATTCATAAAAGTTGAGTGACACGTGTGTGTATACTGTATACTGCTACTTAATGCTTACACCCAGTAACAATACACGCACTACAGAGTCGACCACGCTAGAAAATTAAATTGTTACTAATGATGACGTAAATAAGATTTCTTTCATCTCTCTTATAATAATAATAACCTATTATGATCAAATATGGTGCGACTGTGCAACCACGTTTGTTATGACTAGGTCACAATGCCACTTGAGTGATGGCACGTGCACCTCTCCTAAATACCACTGTCACTACTACTACCATGAATAATGATAAATGATGGTAGAGTGCCTAGTAGTCATAATAATAACACAGTAATAAATAAATAATGGCATGTTCCAGCAAATCGTTTTGAACAAATTGCCACAATAATAATAATAAATAGTGTGATGGAAAGGTGTCCTTTTCCTGTGCCTTATTCTCTTTTCTAAAAACTGTTACTTAACAAAAACACATTGTAATTCAGCACCATTATTAATGATCTGATGATGCATCATTTTGTGGTGCGTGGAGAACGGATATATATCCAGTGACAAATGATGGGCTGGGTTTTTACACAGACAGTAAACAACATTAAACAGTAACAACATCATGAACAACAGTGGTTAGTTACGTCATGTCACCTTAAACGGCTGTAAAGTGACAGATTTTATTTTTTTCACTGTGTGGCAGTTGTCACACGGTGACATTAG
>JAHZMZ010005383.1:0-11286 GCA_027743805.1 Lepidocyrtoides sp. E14
ACAGAATGCGAATATACCAACCTATAGTATTATGATGAATCATGAATTTTTGTTTGAAAAGGGAGCGTTATTTTTTTCACTCACGTTGAAGTGCATGTGACTGAAGAAAAAACGAAATAAATAAACAGGTGAAATATTACATTACACGTTACTATTCAGTTTTTATATTGCAATCTACACATTGATTTATTGGTAAGCTTTCCAATAATGTATTGCTAAAAATAGAAAATACGAAAGAATAGCATAAAATATAGAAGTGGCCTATGCAGCTTCATCTTATTTAAGTAATACATTGCGGGCTGATAAATTAGTAAGGACAAAGTATTAGTATTATTGGTGGACGGGGAGGAATTCGACAATGGAGTAATTTATGGCGTGGGATTTCTTTATATGTGTATTTATTACTGTGATGTTTCGGTCTTGGATTTCTTCATCGTAATCACCAAAACTGAAACTGTGAGTGTCGACCTCTTAAATTGAAGAACAAAAAGTTACAAAGAATTGCAAAAAAATGCTCTGTTTATAATCAAATGGTTGAGCTTTTCATGCTACTTCAACTCAGCCTTTTCCTTTCCTTTCAGTATTTCCAGGAACATTAAAAGTTCAGACTCAGAGTGTATTTCGAAATGAAACAAAAAAGATATTGTATCAAGTTACTGAAGCGGAATAGCAAACTCCTTCAATTTAAATTCTCTTGTTTTAGTAATGAACAAAGCATTATATGATGTGGTAATCAGAATCACATGGCATTCAATGTGACATAGGTATATCCTTACAATTAATGGGAATACCGTTTCCGGTAATTGCTGTATAATAAAAGGTGAAAGAGCAAAGCCAAACAAACGTCAGGTCGTATCATGACAAATTTTCATTTATGCAAAAGTCACAGGGGAAAAAACCAAACAAAAATTAAACCGCAAACCCACACAATGTTTATTTATTTGTACTTTATAAAGTCTCTCATTTCATTACGTAGTAAACAGTAAACTTGTTTGTCATTTATTAAACATGAATGCTGCCTTCTTCCCACGATTATGATTGTGACAAAAAGGTACATATTTAGTAGATTGCCCAAATGGATCATTGTCCACAGTCCCACTTGAGAAAAACGGAGAACATATTTTTTCCTTCATAACCACAACTACTATACTTTCTCTTCACATCTCTCGAAATTTTATGCATTTACGTCACTGCATCCCAGAAAAGCCCAAATGTGCTCTCCACAACTACTCCACAAATACCACAAGACAAACAAACACAACACCTACACTCTCAAAAACGTATGCATGCGTTAATGTAAAAATGGAATTGCATTTTGCACTCGCTCCTAAGCTATAGGATATCATACCGACCTAAAAGCACTTTCCCCGCAAACTTTTATCGATCAAAAGTAATTTTCTCATACATAACCATCAATAACACAATGTTGGTCACCATTATCATCATCATCATAATAATATTTTGCGCTCCGATCGTCACCCATCAAACCACCATGCCATTGTTGTTAGCCATAGCTCTCCAAAAAATAGGCGTGACATTGTTTTCGTTGTTTTGTGTCATGTCATCGCTGTCATTAAGGATTTTTGTGTCACATGCATAATATTTACTGCCACACATACACATTCATTACACCACACATAAAAATAATAAGTACATACTACTAAAATGTGGAAACACATTGTCGGATAGATCGAAAGTATGTATAGAGTTCGTACCATGCAGAGTTCACTATAAAAACTTTGGAATAATGCATAATACATGTTTGATCGTTACTTGCACTGCTTCACATATATCCAACTGTGTATGTGCTATAGTAGTTTTTTTTTCCTTTTTTTGCAAAAAAAAACTCTGATTCAAAGAAAAAAGATGAGTTTGCTGTTTAAAAAAGTTTCAACCCCTTTTCAAACAACTCAATTGGATCTTTTTGTCCTATCAAGCAATAAAGGTGTGTATTTACTTCACATAAAGCTATATATATTTCGTTAGAAGGAGTAAGAGAAAAAACAATCACAACAGTATAGATCGAAATTGACGGCTTGTGAAACGAGAAAGTTACTGGCATTCGGTGAAGGATGGAGCGACAATAGTTGGAGCGCAAAGAAATAAATACATTTAAAGTAGACATGGCAGGCGACACAAACATAACCAAATTACAATATACAGTAGCAGCCGACTACTCCTGCCTGCCTGCCATCATCATCGTCATTTTACATCAATTACTTCAACTTTTTTATATGCATGTTTGCTACTGCTCCACATTTTTTTTCATACTTTTCGCACTACACTGAACAAGACGTGCGAAAAAAGCGAGAGAAAGGACGAAAAAAAAGTTATGGCAATGATGATGACGACGGTGGTGGAAAGAGCAAAGATTCCCGCATCTTTATGTATGGTGTGCAAGCATGTATGCAAATATTAATACTTCCACCACCATGTGTTTTATTTGCTTAGTGTATAAAGAACACTTTGTCGTAATGATAAATACCTAATCTACAGAAAACTGGCGTAGAAAACGTAGCAAGTGGCAATAATGGGAATGTAGTACACATGTTCCCATTACAAACTTTCTTGCTTGTTTTAATATCAAGTGTGTGAAATCCGCTGATTCAAAATATTCTGGTGTTTGTCTTTCCACCTAGAAGGATTTATAATGGCTTCGTAAATATTATTATTATACTTACACGCTTGGAATTGGAAGACTATAAGGAGGAAAATATTTATGCTTATTCTCATCATATTATTTCCTTTGCTCACAGAAGAAATGCCATTGCATCATTCATCATGAACTGCTTTAACTTAAGTGCTGATATGAAGAAGCATCAGCAGAATCAACAGAGAGAGCAAATGTAATGTATACATATTTAAAGACACAGTTTCAAAAGAGTTGACACTTTATCGATATAGAACGGTATTCATCTTTCCATTATTGAGAAGTTGTCCTTTATAAAATATAAAAAAAACTTTGCACTTTGCCCTTTCCCAAATAACTTTTGTTTGAGTGTCTATAAAACGACGAGAAGTTGTGATGCTCAGTAAGTGGAATGGAAAGTAGCTAGCGAGAAAATAGAGTTTATGTAGTTCAAGTATTATCATACAAATACATTTCATTTATTTGGGATGGAATGCCTAAGGCAATTTGGTTTGGTATAAGCGAAGCCTTTATCCTTCCTCTTACTTTCCTTTCCACTAAGCTATGGCCTGTTTTAAGCTGTCGTTGCAATTTACATTGTAATTTTTACTGGATAAACCTTAATGTAAATATGAAATTAGATTTTGATGCCATATTTTCGTAAAAGAGAAAGTTTAAAGGTTGCTTGTTAGGTACATGTATTGAAAACATCCGGAGCAATGTCATGTAATGATGATGAGCTGACTTCAACATTTTCTACAAGATTATTGTCTATTTCCTTGCTGTATTTTATTGTCCTCAAATTGTCCTAAAACTGTCTTTGTAATCTCATCCTTCCCAGATTTTTCCACTGCACCTTGTCACTGAAGGTAGTTAAAACTTGTAACCAAACTGCTGGTGAAAAAAACTGACAACTTTACTAGTATATTACTTCACTCGGAGATG
Organism: Lepidocyrtoides sp. E14; assembly: GCA_027743805.1. NCBI lineage: Eukaryota > Metazoa > Arthropoda > Collembola > Entomobryomorpha > Entomobryidae > Lepidocyrtoides > Lepidocyrtoides sp. E14. Next base: position 3,575 of record JAHZMZ010005383.1, read on the forward strand.
ACAAAACCAGTAACCAGTAGTAGTATTTTGCTACGCTTAAGTGATGCTCATTTAACGAGATAGTAGACCCTCATCTGTCAACTGCACATAGGATTGTGCAGAAGTGGAACAAAGTTTTCTCATTATAAGTTTGAACACTCAAAACAATAGATTACGTAATACTATGTTGTCGGAAAAAGAAAATAAACAAAAGGTTGACAGAAGAAGGAAATGCTTCCTGTTCATGCAGTACAAAATATTATCTTCTCTTGTCTCATGATGATGATGATATTACACTTTCCCTTCTATCTGCTAGCTCTTCATTGTCAAGAAATAAACTTCCATTCTACAATGCAATTCGCTCAATCGTTTCAAACTTATTCAGTCATGCTGTTGTTCTCTCTTTGCGTTGTTTTCAAAACTCCCCAACCCACACAGTCATTTAATTAATGTCACTACTGCAAAGCAACCATTTTAATGAATTAAAAACATTATTTAGCCAATGGTTAGGTAATAGGTAATAATGAACATTAAAAGAAAACTAACTTTAAGGTCCACCTTAAATAGCAATAACATATTGTAGGCATGTGACATTAAAAGGCAATGATTACGATATTTAACTCAAAGTCAAATTGGCATCGTACATATAAACACACACCACACACGCTCCCACACATAACCTCGCCAATACTATCACACTTACTGAAAATATACTAAAGTTAATAAATTTTCCAACTCATAACATAAAACCAACTTTTACAATTTTGTTCTAAATATCATAAACTTTCTGCAGTTAGCAAGAAAAAGTATTCCATCTCTGAACACTATACCAAGAAATGTCATTGAATAATAATGCAGTGCATACTTACTATCGCTTTTCCAAATGATGATGGTAATAAGTTCAGAGGCGAGGAGAGGAATGCACGAGAAATTATCCAAGATAAACATGACAGATTTTTTTTGCTGATCTTGCTAAAAATGTGTGCCTCCATTTCTCCACATAGAAAGTGAAGCATACCATATATACCAAGTCCGCAGTAGTAAGTTGAAGCTAAAGTTCTTCTCACGGCACGACAGAATTTCATGAGCGAGCATTTTATATTATATGTTTGCTCGTCTGGCTTATACAAAATGTGCATGCTTGTTCTTTAGTTTGATGTTTGAGTTAGCTTGGCTATAATGATGATGACGATGCAATGGGAGCTCAGCTCAGCCATATTTTTTGTGTGAAGAAGAATGACGATGATTGTGATCGTAGTGTGATGATGATGATCATGATCAACCAACATCATCTTGATCCTTTCATATGAGTTTGGTTTGGCTTATCTTTATGGAGCAAGAGAGTGTTTAAACCGAATCAAACAAACTGAAAACACGAACGACACATATGCGTTTCAATGGTTTTTAATGCAAACGAAAATGACAGCAAGTGAGAATGTACAATACACTATACATTTTTACTAATCTTTTAGTGTACACAGAATAAGTATGAGAAAAGAACAAAATATTTTAGCATGAAAATGCAAAAAAAAATTTCTCTCCGAAAAAGTTATTTTAAACCCTACATCTTTCTAAACCAAATTCTCTTTCTTGAGCATGTCACAACAGCTATAATATGTATGTTTTAAAACAAAAAATTTCACTGAGCATTCATATGAGAAACCAACCAGACCATACGATAAGAATCTAAGATTTTAACTTTTAATAAATTCCGTCCTAATGCAAACAAGCATCAGCAGCAGTGAACCGCCACCACATTGCCAAGCCACATGAAGAAGAAAAGTAAAGTTTGCACTTTTCAGTGAATTAAAATATTCTCAATCTCTCTCTCTACTTTTGCTTTGATAAAAAATACTAATAATATCTGCCATTCATTTACTTAAAAACATTAGACACAAGCCGTGAGTATAAGGAGTATGGGCGCCAGCGTAATTTTTCGTTTCTTCCTCCAGAGTTGGAACCGAGTATTTTCCCTTTCTCTCTAAAATCGTTCTTGCAACCTTGTGTGAAGCGCCCCCCTCACATGAGATCAAATTGTAAGAGTTTCATCAAAGTCGCCAAACTCTAAGAGAGTTGCTATTTTTTACTTGGAACTTCCTGCTTTACATAATTTTTACAACCATGCAGGATGTGTTTTTGACATGACGTGATAAATGTACATGTGTCATATGCTCACTGGTACGCTAGAACGGGGAGTAAATTGGCTGAATGCATTTTGCATAAATATTATTGATTCAGGGCGCGATAAAAATTAATCTAATGGTCTTTTTGCATACTACATGCAGCTGCGTCATGTGCCAAAGAAACGTGGTTTCGTCAAACTTACTAAACGCTACGCTGCACTAGTACAAAAATTTTTGAAAACTCTTTTCCGCTGCTCCCACTCTTGCACATTACACAATTTTAAAAGACATTTAATACATGTGAGTGTCAACTATTAATTCCTTTGCATAAGTATTTCCTACAAATTGAAAGTTTTATTACTTTTCTAACGAAAAGGAAAAGTTGCTCGGTTGTTGGTGCTGCTAATGTTCACTAATGTTTCATCCCCTTTCTTGTTCTTTCTCTGACGCCATTTTTGCCGAAGTTTTATCAAAAATGCTATTCAGTAGATGTTTGTGTGTTGTAAAATGCGGCTGCAGAATTTTTTTTTGGCAAGCTGAAGCAAACAAAATTTCCATCATGCGTGTTCATGTTCCTATTCATGTTTCAATCTAATATCTAATTTTACCGTTTCGCATGATTGAAAAGCAATTTGCATAATATTTATTTTATATGCACTATTCCATGAAGGAATTATCTACCATCTAAAAGGATAGCGCTTGCATAGCATGAAAACATAGCAGCGATAGTGCAAGAAAAGATGAGCATTACAATATTTGTCAGATTATTTTGCAGTCAAAAAGTAAATCGATAAAATACCCGAGAAAGTCCTTGTCTTCTTCTTTCTTGAATAAGCTTGTTTGCATATATTAAACTTGATGCTGTGATCCAGTGATAATGACTTTGTGAACTTCATATTTTTTAAGGCTTCCTCACTTGAAAGCTATGCACAATGCATACAAGTTACCCTTGAGGCAACCCTCATAATAATTGCCATTTATTTTTCAGACTGCTTTATGCTAGTTTATGGATTTTCTCTGGATTTTTATTATGATAAAGTTTTTATTTGCACAAAAAAACTCTCTTCATACTGGTACATATGCATGCATGCAAAAATTCATTTCACTTTTCTCATTCTGTTATATTCTGCAGTACAGAAGAATATTTTTATCTTTTACTAAAGTGCACTATCGTTATTATTATTATTATTTTTATATTTTTTAAGTTGCGAAACCGAAACCGCTACAAAACATGGAACGGTGACGTTATCAGGATGAAAAATCGCTTTCAATTTAAACACAGGTCGTGGTTGGTTCAATGCTACTAAATCATGATGATATACGCAGTAGTACTACTTTTTTCACTCTACTAAAAAGCTCATTCAAATGCTTTCAGCGTAGTGTTGTAAGAATTTCAGCACCTCTGTTCTTCTCAATTATTACATTTTAACGTGAGCTTAATTGCCAAAAAGTTTTCCTCCCAAATCTGTTAAAGTCAGCAAACAAAAGTATTTGTGCAAAAGTTCTCTGTAATCTGCCAGCACTATACTTACTTTATACATGGCTCCACAATTCTTATTTCAAATTTTTAATAACGCTGAACGACCTTGAAGAAGAAGAAGTAGAATCCTTTTCGTACTTTGCCACAGCAGCAACAGAAGCCACATAAATGACAGCAGGCGCTGTAGAAAAGATTAATGGTACCGTTTTGACCCCTTTAGTACATTACGTATACTCACTCATTTTATTACATCTCTCTACTGAGTTCCTACAGAATGAGAGAGATGCAAAAGGTTTTATTACTTGTCCCTAAACAGATTTCTCGAAACGACTGGAAGAATATTACAAACTTGAACTTGCCCCTAGAGACCCATGATCATGGTTCATAATGACATGACATAAAGCATAAGGATCAAGGTAACATGGCATTGTCATGGCATTGTCATGACAGCCAACTATAGAGGAAGGACAGTAAATGGGCATTTACAGAAAAGACAGTCTCTTGAAGAGACTGTATGTCCATTGTGCTTAGAAAGTGCACGAATTGATGTATGTACATAGTTTTGGAAGAATTTTTGTGTAACATCCTTACTTAACTGAAACAACCCATGGAACATTTTTTTTTTGGCTTGATATCCGGCAAACTTGTACTTGGAACGGTAAGAATTTTTATTAGACTTTTTGAGCTTTCCGTTTGCGTTCGTAACTTGTAACATCACTTGTGTAATTCATAGAGAACTTTGGTCTTGACAAGTCGCCAGACAGAACACCATGCAGTCATTTGCTACTTTTTCTTTTTCGTTGGTTTCCCGTTATAAAAAGTCGGTTGGTGGATCCAAGTCGTAGTATAAATATGTATGTATCTATTTACATGGAGACCTTCCATTTCCTCTCGTCTGTTGCTGTTGCTGACAGCGCAAAGTAGAATTTTTGACTCATTTCCAATAATTAATTTTATTTTCATTCGCATGCTTCTCTTCGCTTTACTTTCTAGATAAGCCATTCAGATTTCCATCAAGGTCGCCCTAGAGAGTATCATCATCATGCACGTCTCCGCTTTTCGCTTTATCGCACAATTCCCTTCGCTAATATAAAGACATTGTTAATCATGTCGAATTTCATAAACGAAGTAAAACGAATAGCAATAATGGTAATCATCTACAATAATAATAAGATGAGAAGAAGCAACTATGATTGCGCTAATTTGCACAAATGAAATATAATCTATTGAACCAGTTGATAAAATCTTTGGTGCTTTCGAAAGTCATTTTCACAAAGCAAAAGGCTTTTTCTGACAATTTCCCGAAGCGATATTACCCATTCCCGTGATCTTTATCACCATGTCTAATGTGCAAGTACTTATAGCCGTATATTATCTGTGTATTTCAAAATAAGCAAAATCGATACGCTAATTATGCTACCGATGCGTGCTATCTATATAATTCAGTGCAATAATCAGTAGAGTAGAAGTAATTATATTGTCCTTCTAACTTTGCCTGGTGCCTCGGCACAGAGTTTTACCGTTTTTCATGTACATAACGATCACCAATGTAATAAGTTCCACCAGTTCCACCACCTACGGATATCAAAGCTTACATACGTACATTACTGTAGAGGTTAAACTTTCTTTTGTTGCGTGTCCGATCAACTATCCAGGCCTGGTAAGCCTTAATGATGTGTGCGGTCGATATCAGCTTATTACGGCAGTGCAGTAAAAATGCATGCACGATACTACTACCACGTAATCTCGCATCATCATCACATCAACACAACATCAAAAAAATGTATTAAGTATGATGTACCTTTTTTATCATCAATGACCTTTTGTCATCCTTGTATGTATACAGCTTTGTGGAGGCACATGGTGAACAAAAATCTCGTCAGATTCAGATCACCCTCTTGAGAGATTTGTCAATCCCTTCCCCTTTATTACATTTTTTTACCTTTTCACCACACACACCGATCTTTCACATTTTCTCCAAAATTAATCTTATATTTGAGCTGCCATGCCATATTATACAATTGTGTTATGGATGGATAAAAGTAAAGTTGAACACATTCTTTGCGCACGTGGATGCCATCAGCCTTGAAAAATATGATGTGAATGTGGAACAAAACTATTAAGCGCAAGATGGTTTCTATATATCTTTTTGTCAGTGCTCTTTTCTTGCGTAACAATCTATCCATATCCATCATTAAAAGTCTTCTTATTTTCACTCAAGCTTTTCTACTCTGAAGATAAAAAAGAAGTTTTAAATTAAAACGAGTAAAAAAAAGCTCCATTTCCAACTGTATGGAAAGTTGGAAAATGACTATCTTTCTTTCTTCTTGTATACCCAGGAGGAGCCAAGAGGCTTTTCTTTCTTCACAGAAAAGCTAACTGATGAGCTACCAGTTGGCATACCCAATACCCGGCAAGATTTTTTGGCAGCGATTCAATTTCCAGTGCATAAGATATACATGCATACGTTAGTAGGCGTTTGCTTGCAAGTATTTGTGCTCCTTCCCTGTTTATGGAGAATTTCTTTCTCAAGATCAAATTTCAATGATTACCTACATGGCAAAATCTGGAAGTTTGTGTCCGAAACAAAGGTTTCGGGTTGATAAGATTTTTTAAAATGTGTGTGTAGCAGATACAAATTACAAGATTGGGCTATCATTCTCTCCATTATAGACCTGGAAGCGCAATTAAACAGAGAGATTGTAGCATTGCGGTAATGGAATCCGTAACAAGATGGAAGTTTGGAAACAAAAGAGAGCCATGACAGTAGTATAATTGCGTGGGTAGTACTTTTGCTTTCTCTCGGGTAAGAGATATAAATAGTACCCAGAAGCATAATTGATTCCTGGATTTCATTTCCGGAGAGAAAGCACAACAATTAAATGTCAGCATTTATTGTTCCATACCATCTGGATTTATAAGCAGAAAAAGCATCACGTTCTTGAGAGATGGTGAGCTAAGAATATGTAAAAAAAAACATTTACGCACTGGACTGGTTTACATTACTGAAGAAGTGAATGAATGAATTCATGAATTTTTTTTATTTCAATTATAAAAAAGTCTAAAGAAATACGGATTTATAACATTACCCTTTAACAAAAAAAATCATGGAACAATTTTTTAAAATGTGTGGCAGATTTTTATTCAATATATTTAATAAAACATGTTTACGTTTATTACAATAAAGTAAGTTAAGCTTGAATCAGAAGAATCAACCGTACATAATATTGTAATTTATTAGTGAAGTTTTCTTAAGCATTGCCACAACACGAAACGTACTAGTTGCCGTGCTCCTTATAAATTCTAGCACCGTTTTCCGTCTTATTCGTCGATATCCTTTGTAGCTAAACTCTAACGGTTTGAACGATCTCCATATTTTATTCATCAAGTTTCTTTGATGGCAACAATTACGGGAAATGGCATGTTGCCTTCGCCACGACTTCAAAGTACGTTTCGCATTCATTTCAAATCTTCCACCAGTTTCGAAAATTATCACCAGACATGAAATATCTCCGAGCCAGCAGACAACTAAAACAACAACTAACCATGGTTCCAGCTCGTCCCCAATTGTAAGAAATGACGAGTTATAAAAAACTATAGAGCAAATGAGTATACACTCTGCAGGAAAAAGTATAGTGCTGTACATATCCCAAAATACATTTAACAGAATTTCCAGCTCTCTATAAACGGACGGTAGACAATTTTTCATGGAAATTAACAGGAATACTGGAAGTGTAGAGAGTATATGAGCCATGATAAAACCTATTAAAACAACACACCCAAATAAATGATAACTGTATAAGGCGGAGTATAAAATACGGAGTATTGACCAGAGCCAAGGTTCCGACTTGCTTGTAGATTGCAAAGCACTTGTAAAAATACTAGGAAAATCTGGAGCAAAACAAAACATTGCTGCCCACGCAACTCCAAGGAGAAACATTGCTGCGACAATGCTTGCAACCGCTTTATCCAATAGTTTAAAAAATCTTTCGAAATTCGGCAAGTGACGAAAATTCAAGAAATATTTTTCCAAAGAGTTTAGTGCAATGACAATCACATTAGGATCGATTAGTAAAGTGAGGTACACAAAGAAAATTGTTGAGGTGAAAATTATTTCAATCAGGAGTAAT